>JAMFLL010001980.1:0-11992 GCA_027475725.1 Pythium rhizo-oryzae | reverse complement strand
GTCGTTCCCGCTGTACCAGTCGGTGGACCAGTTCATGGTCACGCCCGAGGGCGAGACGCCGCCGCCGCTCGGGCGCGACGACTTTGGCGAGAGCGAGCAAGCGCGCGCGCGCCGCCGACAGACGCCGCTGGGCCGTGGCGACCAGGTCTTCGACGTCGGCCCGACCTACTCGTTCCACTTCCACACCATGTATGTGAACCTCGCGCAGTGGAAGACCGCGAACTTGCCCGGGCTCAGCGACATGCACCTCACAACGTTCTTTGACGCGCTACCGCTGCGGTTCGTGGCCTACGACGTGCTCGCGAGCACGAACAACCGGCACCTCCAGGCACACAAGCAGTACCTGTTCAACTTTGAAGTGGCGTTCGACGCGCAGGCGGCGGTGGCCCAGGACGTAGATGTTTCAGCGGCCTCGCCACGTCCGCTGTGGCGCACGGACAGCGAGCACTCATTCGCGTCCAGCAGCGAGTCCACGGGCACGGCGCCCAGCGTCGCGACCACATTCGAGAGCACCACCACGAGTCCGTGCCCATCGATCGGGGCGTCGTCCTTGGCCGCCGTCTCGAGTGAGGACCAGGCGGCGATCAGCGACGCGCTCGCCACGATCGACTGCGAGAATGCACGCGCGCTGCGCGCGATGCGGCTGGAGTATCTCTACTGGATCGAAGAGCTTGACGCCGAGATGGGGCTGCGTCGTGTGCAGTACGTGTTTCGCGTGCGCGAGCAGAGCGTCTATGATGAAGACGACGACGATAACGTGGATCTGGAAGAGGGTGCGGGCGAGCAGCACGGCGATGCCACCCCAAGCGTGACGGAGCGCCTCGTGGTCGTAAGTGCGTACCGCTTACGGCTGCTGCTGGGCACCAAGTTCCGCAAACTGCGGCGACTGTACACGCTGCAGAGTATGCGGTTCCACGCGCGCGCGCGCATCGACAGCTACAGCATCATCGGCGACGAGGCGCGCGATGTCGCGTCGTGCCTCGAGCGGCTACTTGCGCTCTCGCGACAGGAAGACGACGCGTTCAGCGAAGATAATGAGGCGCTCGTGCGCGCGTTTGAGTCGGCACTGTACCAGATCCTGACGGCGCGCACGCACTTGCAGCTCCCGCACGACGGTGCGGCGCTGTCCACCGAGCTCACGCCGCAATCAATCGGTGTGAAGCTGAGCAGGCGCGAGCGCGACGGGCTCGGTGTCGCCCACGAAGGAGTCGTCTATCGGTTCTACGCGGACATGGTCGCGCGGCAAGAGGCCATGGTGCTCACGGCTACGGAGCTCCAGTTCTTCCGCTCGCAGTCGTCCTCGCCCGACAAGATAGTGGCAGCGGACCGCGTGATTGGCGTGCAGGCTACAGCCGTGCCCTACGTTACCAACCCCGGTGGCTCGGGCCCCAACGACAGTGGTTCGTGTTCGCAGAGCAGCGAGTTTGCGTTTGCGCTACAGATCAATACGTTTGCAGAGGAAATCGTGGTGTGCGTCGACACCGAGCACGCGCGTAACGGATGGATCCGCGAGATCTTGCAGCACTGTTGTCCGCACGCCAACTTTGACCGCTCGCTCCAGGAGGACGCTCTGGTCGTGTGCTACACGCCGACCAAGGCGCTCAAACCCGCTGGCCGCGTAACGCTCAACTCGCGGTCGCTGTTTCCGCGCGCGAACCGAGGTGTCCCGTCGAGTGACCACCCGGACGCGGTGGGCGTCGTGGCCACGGCGCTACGGAGCGCGCTGCGCGTCCACGAGCTCGGCGAAGACGCTGACGTCATGACGATCCTCGAGTTCCTGAACCACGCAACCGCGCTGCGTGGTGTGGATCTGCCGCGCCTCATGGAGCGACCACACGAGGAGCGGCTCGCGTTCTTCCTCAACCTCTACCACCTCGTGCTGGCCCATGCCATGATCGTACACGGCTTCCCGCGTGCCAAGGCACAGTGGGGGCACTTCCAGACGCACATGTGTTACGTCGTGGGCCGCGACGCGCGCTACCCCGCGCAGCCGCTGACCATGTCGCTAGCGGAGATTGAGCACGTTCTTTTGCGCGCGCGGCTGCCATCGGGTGTGGACCTGCCGCACCTCCGACTCGACCAGCTCGCGCCCGAGCAGGCAGCACGACTCGCGCCGTTCGGGCTCGCGCACCCGGACTTCCGCGTGAGCTTTGCGCTGCTGATGAACCACAGCCTGGGCCACCACGTACCCGTGTTCGAGCCCGAGACGCTCCACAAGCAGCTCAACGCGATCGTCCAGCAGTACGTGGCGCAGCATCTTCGCGTAGACCGCGCGCGCAAGACCATCTTCCTGCCGCGCATCTGCGAGTGGTTCCGCCACGACTTCGGCGGCGGCGGCTCGCCGCTCTACTGCGTGCGCAAGCTGCTCGGGTTCCTGGCCAACGACGCACAGCAGGACGCGCTCGACGTGCTCGACAGCCCGACGCTCGTGCACATCAAGTACGGCGAGTTCAAGTACGTCGCCCGGACGTCGCTGCGGCTCGCGACGGCCTCACGGCCGTCGTTTGCTCCGGACAGCGAAAACGAAGACGAAGGCGCAGGCGACAGCCAGGCCGTATGAGAGCGAGAAGCGACGGCAATTTTGTAACAGATATAATATTTCGACAGACCCACGCACAGCATACACGCATAGGTGGAGGTGGCGGTGGGGATTTGGTGAACCTTTTGTCGCCTTCTTGACAGCCCCCAACAAGGGACTAGCCTCGGGGGTATTGCTTGTGACGACGGAGAAAAAGGTGGGACGTGGAGGAACTGAGGGCGCGGCACCACCGTGACGAGACAGACGCTGCTCGTAGCAGTCGCTCCTCCCCCAGAATTGATTAGCTGGGTGAAGCCGTGGGAGTAGTGTACACTGGAGAGAAGAGCCGGTGGGGTGTCCGCACGACGCCGTCGGGCGCGTCGGTGCCGTTGCTTGTCGCAGTGGACAGAGACGTATGCGCCGAGTCGCGGCCGTCTCAGCTCTGCGATGCCACTGAGCTGGTGCTCGTGCTGCCGTTCGGCTCGTTGTGGTTGTCGGGCTGCACCGATTCGAGCAGCTTGACGATGCGGTCCTGGTTCTTATCAAGAATCTTCTCGATCAAAACTTCAAAATGGTGGCAGTCCCGGTCGGCACTACAAAAGCAGAACAACACAAACCACAGTGAGTCCCACTGGTTCGCTCTCTCGCACAGTGCGGGTGTTGGCGGAGCGACGAGACGTACTTGTTGTAGGGCGGGATCATAATATCAAGCAGTGCGCATCCGATCTGGTCGTTGGCTTTGATCTGGTGGAGATTAAACCGCCGCGGGTCGAGCCACATCGTACACTCCGCGACAAAGTCGCCCTGGCGGCTCACGCGCGCCCACTTGATGTCGTCCTTGCCCGCTTCGACTTCGTCGGCGGGCAGCTCCTTGAGCTCCGACTTGGGCAAAAGATCGTACGACGTCACGTTCGCCGAGCCATAGAGTCTGTGGTTCGCAGCCACAACGGTTCCGTCAGACTCCACCACCTCCACTAAGACAGCGACCGTGTCCAGTAGCGTTCGCTTACACTCTCGTGACGACACTCATGCCCGGGTGGTTGTGGAGCGGAATGACACCGCCTGGCGGCATAAAGAAGATGCTACACGGCGCATATACAACAGGATACGGTCAGCATCACCGGGCTCAATTCTCCTTGCCACAATGAAACGTACCCAATGTCGATCGAGTCCGACTCCCAGAGCTTCCAGTAGTGCACTTCGGTCATCGTGCGCGCCATCGTGGGCGACGGCTCGCGGATGCCAAACTGCGCGGGCGTCATAAAGTTGCACATCGTGATCACGGGGCTCATCACGGCCTCGAGCTGCTTGAGCGAGAGCCGTGTGTTCGGGAACGCCTCGAGCTCCAGGCCGAGCTCGCGCACCGTGTGGTGGTGGGTCGCGAGCAGCCGGTGCACCCAGAGCTGCGCGCCCGTGAGCTGCGCGAGCGCCGCGTCGTTGGCGGGCACCGCGGGGTTCGCGCTGTACTCGACCGGCGGCTCTTCGTCTTCGTGGAAATCGGGCTCCGCGGGGCCCATGACCGTCAACGCCGCACCGTCGCCTGGTGCGGCCATGTCGTGGTCGTCATCGTCATCATCGGCGTGGCCGTGGCCGTTGGCGTTGGTTCGGCGGTCGCCCGAGGTCGTCTGCGCGTGGTGGAGCTCGAGCGTGGCCGTGACTGTGGCGGCGGCGCCCCAGCTGATCGAGACCGAGCCCTTGCGGGTGCGCACGTGGCCGTCCATGTCCACGTTGGTCTCCTCAAGGCTGTTGCGGATGGACCGCGGGCTGATGGCGCCGGCCTCCACTTTGAACGCGCGCTCTGTGGCGTCCGCGAGCGCCGGTACTTCGAGCTCGAGCGGACGGGTGCTGCGTCGCTTGCGACGGGGCATGTCGTCGGCGTCGTCGCTTGACGCGAGGTGGCGGCGCAGCTGCGGGTGGGACGCGAGCCGCGGGTACTTGTGCGGGTTGGACGGCGCGGCGGGCACGCGCGGGGACGGCGCCGAGTGGAGATCTGTGAGCAAATACGGCGAGGGCGTGAGCGTCGGCGTGCGGGACTTGGCGCCCGTCGAGGAGGAGGAGGAGGAGGAAGAGGAGGCGGCGGCGGCGGAGGGCGCGCGGAGGCTCGGGAGCAGCAGCGAGGTCCAGCAGGCCGCGAGCGCGGGGGACATGGTGGCCGGGGCGGAGGGCGAGTCGTTGGTAGCGGCCGCGTTTGTTGGGAATGGCGTGGGGGTCGTGGGCCGTTGGTCGTGGCGGCGTTGGTGGCGCCGTGGGGGCGCGTGGTCGCCCTGGTCCGCGCCGTCCGCGCGGCTACGCGGCCGGCGGCGGCGCTGCTTCTCGTGCGCCGTCATGGGATGCGATCTCCCGCCGACAGGCTCTCGGTCCTTCGCGGGGCTTCTCGGGGGCCTCCCAACGTTGGCCGGCGCGCGCTCGCTCCCCCCACTCTCAAGACGGAATGGCGCATGGACAACAATATAACCAACCAGCAACCAGACAGCACGCACCTGCTCGTACGGTACGGCGCGCGCGTGACGGGGCCACGCGCCAGCGACGGGAGGGAGGAAACGGCGGGGGGCGATGCGTTCGTTGGTCGCGGTTTTCCACGGCTCTCGTCTTACCACAATGGCGGCGGCGGCGGTCGCATAAACACTCTCACCGAGGTGGTGGGGGGGGAAGACCACGGGCGGGTGTGTTTGACGTGGGCGAGGGGTCGGGGTGGGGAGCCAACAAACGCGCTTCTGCTTTCCGCCACCGCAGAGCCACGCGCCGCCGGGAGAAGGGTGTTGGAAGGGTTGGAGGGTTGGGAGGTGGCGGCCGCTGTTGGTGCCAGCCAGCGTGCCGTGCCAGGCTGCCGTCGTCGTCGCCCGCGCTTCTCGACTATCACGTGTCTCTCTCACCACGCGCCAGAGAGTGATGGCACTTGCCCAACAGAGGAACACACGAGACAAAAGGGTCGGTTTCGACGGTTCCAAACCGGTAGATGGGCGGTATCCCACGAGAAACGCAGGTCGGACGGCAAACTGGGTTCCCTTTAAAACGCATATCTAATGTTAGATTATGAACATCAACTTCAGGACACATCGAAGTACATGGTTTGGTGAGCTTTGAGAACAAATACTGTGAAATCGGATTGTCAAAGGGGACTGGCAGGGTGTTCCCAGCGGATCGTCTCACCCACTTTTGCGGGCGTACTGCACACGACAGAATAAGGTGATGCCCGATTCCAGCTCAGTTCTTCAACTGCCTCTCGCCGCGCGACAGCGGAAACTCCGCGACCAGCGACCAGTTCTTCACGGGCCCCGTGGTGTTCCACACCTGGAGCCGCTCCATCTACGCAGGCACGCGTGAGAGAGCCGGCCTGTCTGTGGTGCTGAGCGTGCAGCCCACACTCTTACCGTCATCTTGAGACCGTCGAGACGCGGTCCTAGCTCTTGTGCCAGCGCTTTGCGTTCCGGAGAGGATAGGTCGCCGTAGACCAAGCTGGATGCCCCGAGCACCACCGGTCGTTAAACTGTTTGACAGCCGCACTAGAGTTGGACCCGTAGCTAGCCATCCAACGCACCTGACATGCGGCATGAACTCGGGTTCCTCGACACGCTCAAAGACCTGTTCAGAGGGGTCTTTCACGTGACTCCTATGTTGCGCGCCCCACACACCCCACTGATTCGTACCTCCATCGCGAAGTTGTGGGCCTGACGCAGCTCGTCCGACAGCTCCAGCAATCCGAACACACACTGGAAGTACAGCAGGTCCTGCGTAGCGAGGTTGGATCGCGCTGGTGAGAACCACAAGGGTAGCCCATTTCAGTTGATACGGAATGTGGAGACCCACCTTGGACGATACGACACTAATTTCCGCGTCTATCTCCTGCAGCCCGTCCGCCACGCGCTTCGTGATCTGCACTACCTGCGCTGCCTCCATTCCCTGCACCACCACGGATGGAGCCATTAAGTCAGATACAGCCTACAGACCACAAAAAGCATTCTGGTCTACCAATTGCTACACACCACAATACCCCCCAGCAGAGTCGCGTGCGGCAGGAACGGCGGCGTGCCCAGCCGCGCGGCCAGCTCCTGAATCTCGCCGTGGAGTCGCTTCTCGACGGCTTCGTCCGGCACGAGCCACAGCGAGTAGCCGACGAACTCGGGCGTCGCGTACAGCGCGTCGTTCGCGATCGCCGCGTGGGCCGCCATCTTGCCAACGTGTTGGCTGGATGAATCTTGTCGCGTGTCATTGATGAAGAGCGGCTTCAAGAACGGATGCTGTTTTAAACAGGCACAGGTGGGGTGTATTATACATCTATGCCAGCCGAGCGGCCGCTAATTGAGACTTGACAGTACTGACTTGCTGGTCGAACGCGCGACGCCCCTTGCCGAGCGCGAGCAGCTCCGCGTCGCCGATCTCGGGCTGCGCGAGCAGGCACTCGAGCCCGGCGACGCCCGCGGCCTCGGCCTTGGCGAGCGCGGCCGTGAGCTCCTCCACGTCCACGGGCGGGTACAGCGCCGCGCCCATGTCCACGACCGCGTCCTGGATCGCCTTGTAGCTGCGGTCCAGCGCCGCGGTCCACGCGATGAGCTCCTGCTGCGCGTCCTCGATTGTGAGGTTCTTGAGCGTGAGCACGCCGCGCTTGAGCACGGCCACGGTCATGTCCAGCAGCTTCACCCCGCTCTCGAACAGCGCGCGCTCGTCGTCCGAGAGGCTTGAGTCGAACGCGAATTCGTCCTCGTCCTCGACGTCGTTGAGCGACTCGCCGGCCTCGGCCTCGCTCGCCTGCTCGGCCAGAAACTCTTTGAGCTCTTTGATCGTGTCGTTGAGCACGCTGATGCACTGCAGCATGCTGCGCTTGGACGCGATGCAGTTGGACTTGGGCGTGTTCGCCACGGCCTTGCAGCTCTCCCACACGCGACCCGTGAGCTCGGGCACGCGCGCAAGCTCATCCTTGGCGATCGTGGTGCCCAGCTCCTGCACGCTCTTCATCACGCGCCTACACCGACCACCACCGAAAACAAGCACTATGAGAACTCATTGGGTTGAACGCAACAAGTGCATACACCACATTGACGTACAGCGCACCAAGCACGAGCTCCTCGGCGAGCGATGGGCCAGCGCCGCAGAACAGCGCGACCTTCGTAGCCGACAGCAGCTGCTCGCAGGGCTTGTTGATCGCGCGGCAGATGCTCTCGGCGTCCTCCTGCGACGGCGTCTTGCTGTACACGAGCGAGAACTTGGTGATCTCGTGGCCGATCGAGCCGGCCGCCTGCAATACGGAGAGCGTTAGTCCATTACGCTCCCGCGCGTCGTCCCCGTGGCGAACGTACCGCGACAAACACGTCACGCGCGAGCGTAAAGTCGTCGTGCTGCAGCCAGAACGTCGGCTGGAACGCGCGCTCCGCGGTGGCGCCGCAGCGCGCGTGGAGCTGCTCCAGCTCCGCCGTGTACGTGGCCACAGCGGCGTTGAAGTCGCGCAGGAAGCCCGCCATCTCGCTCGCGTCGCTCCTCGTCCAGCGGACGTCGGCCAATTTTCGTCGGTTGGGCGTCGCCCGTCTTGGTGGAAATGGCGATCCACCGTTTTTGATTGGCTGAAATGATTGACGTCTTCGTATCAAAACTACTATGAAAGCGTCCGCGTTGTGGGTTTTTGACACGGCGCTTTTTGGCGGGAATGAACAGCTCACCTCGGCTGCCCCGCGTTTCGCGCGACTAAAGACGCGCGCTCGATCTGCCCCCCGCCCGTGGCGCTCGGGCTCGAGGCGGTAAGTTATGGACGCGATGCTGGCGGACGAGATGGACGAGTGGCTGTGGCCCGAGTCGTGCGCGGAGCTGCGGGACATGGAGAGCGCGCTGCGGTGTCAGATCTGCGGCGACTTTTTCCACGGGCCCGTGCTGCTGCCGTGCACGCACACGTTCTGCTCCGAGTGCGTGCGCCGCTTCTTGCAGTCGCGCGGCAACAACGGCTGCTGCCCCGAGTGCAAGCAGCCGTGCGCGCCTGGCGAGCTTGTGCCCAACCGCGCGCTCGAGAAGATCGGCGTGCTCTTCCAGCAGATGAAGCCCAAGGTGCTGCCGGTGCTGGAGAAGGCCAAGGTGAACGGCAAGCCTGCGGTGACGCCAGCCGCGGGAACGGGCAAAGCGAATGGCGACGGCAAGCCGCCCGAGCGCATGACGCTACTGTCGTACAACGTGATGAAGGAGAAAGACATCAAGAAGTTGCTCGAATCGATTGGCATCCGCGCGCTAGTCAAGAACAGAGACGACATTATCCAGATCCACAAAGAGGTGTGTAGAACACTGCTGTCTTTCATGGTGCTTATAGGAGATGGCTCAGCTGGTTCGTGGTTTGTGCACCATAGTATGTTTTGTTAGCGAACGCGCAGGCGGACTCGAGCCACCCCAAATCAGCCAAGCAGGTTCGCGAGGAAGTCATGCGCAACTACCGTGCGCGCCAGGCCGAGAAACAGTCGAGTGGTGGGGCACGCAAGTCGCTGGAGGGAGCACAGGCGCCTGTCGTGACAGCGGAGATGCAGGCGGGGTTCGAGCGGCTACGGCAGCAGGTCAGAGCACGCAATGGCCAAGAGAAGGCAAAGCAGGACGATGGCGAGGACGAAGACAAACGCACGTCAAATGGTGCAGACGACAACGACAGTGACGACGACTGTGATGGTGACGACGATAGCGACGGCCAAGGTATCTGGCGCCATATCCACGTGGTCAAGTCGGGCGTGGATTTCTACATCCACTCGAGAACACAGGAGATTCGAACGGAACCACCTCGCGACTTTCTCGAGCATCAGGAGCGCCTGCGTCAGCAACGAGAACCCGCGACCTCGACTGCCGCTGAGAAAGATACAGATGACGACGATGAGCCCGTGGTGCTGGGCACGCGCAGCGCGCCGGCGTCGCAGACGGAAGTGACTGAGATAGCGAGCGCCGACGACGATGACGATTTCGAGATCATGATCACGTCGCCGCCGCCCAAGCCGCCGTTGGGAAGCCGCACCTCCACACCACAGTCCACACCAGTGTCGGCTCGCAAGAAGGCTGCCGAGCGGAGGCGCAGCAGTGCCGGCAGCAACGGCAGCAGCAATGGTGGCGCGGTAACAGCGTTCTTCTCCCAGGAGACGTCCTGCAGCATCCAGGAAACGTCCACGCAAATGGCGCCATCGGCCTCGATGTCTCTACCGAGCCAGATGAGTAGCACAGGCAGCATACGCGCAGGACCAGGAGTTGATCTTAGCGCCTCCTCTCCATCCACCGACAGCACGCCCGGGTCACAGACGCTCCCGCTCACAGAGACCAGGTGGGTGTGTCCTCGGTGTACGCTCGTGAATGACACCGTCGGCACCGTCGCCGAGTGCGAGGCCTGCGGGTATCAGCACCGCCCGCCACGAAAGAAGCAGAAACTGCAGTTCCAGAGCAAACTGTTTCCGACCTAATAAGCACCGCTAACTTACGATAACAACGCCTTGAACTCCTCGTACTCGATCTCGCCGCTGCCGTCTGTGTCCAGCTCGTCCAACATGCGGTCGATGTCGATGGGCAGGCCAAAGTCTTTTTTGATGAGCTGCACGAGCATGCGCCGCTCAACGTGACCGGTTTTGTCGGCGTTACCCCCGCAGGCAACGAACGCGTCGATAAAGTCGGACTCGTCATCGAACTGCGCGGCGCGGATCTTCTGCGCCTCCATGACCTGGAGAAACTCGGTGAACTCGATCTCGCCGCTGTTGTCGTTGTCCACCTCGGCGATCATCTGGAAGAGCTCTTCGTCCGTGGGCTTCTGACCCATGGCCTCTAGCACCTTGGCGAGTTCGTACTTATCGATCGTGCCGCTGCCATCGCGGTCAAAGTGGACGAACGACTCGCGGCACGCGTCGATTTCCTCCTGCGTCAGGATGGACGCCATGGCGAAGGATATGCTCTCTGCTGTAGCTTCCTGTTGGCCGAGATAGACGAGTGCGTCGTTTCGGCTGCGACTCACCGAGTCTCTTCGAACATTTCGAGAAGGGACACGACGGCCATGCGACCGTCTGGACCGGAGCCGTCAATCAGATCGTGAATGGAACGGAACCAGGGGTTGTGGACGCATTTCCTTGTCATCCTCGTTCGTTATACTTTATGGTTTCCTACAAAATGCATCACAGGGATGCTTGCTTCGCACTCCCACCGCAGTGTGTATCAACGAATCATGAGCACTTCCCGCACGTACATCGCCTGCAAGATCACGACAACCCGTTAGACTCGCAATTGGGGACAAGAAAGAGCGGCACGTGAACCACTAACGTACCCAGAGGTTCTCGCGCTTGTCCTGGGTCGGAAGGAGCCGCACGAGTTGTGGGATCAGTTCCTTCAACAGCGGCGTTGTGCAGATCGAGGTCAAGTAGGCCATGTAAGCATCAAGCGACATTTGGTCCTGGCCAAAGAGGCGGCAGTTGTCCTTGAAGACTTGAACATTCGCGTATGGGCACTTGGTGCTCACGAAGTTGATCACATCCGTGTACACTTGCTTAGTCTCGGCGCCGACGGTCGGCTGCGGCAGCGGTGGGGCTTGTGGTTGCGCGCGTTGCGCGGGAGCACCGTAGTCGGGCTTGTAGGTCGTCACCGGCACGGTCTTGTACGAGAGACGCGTCGGTGCGGCCGCAGCTGGAGCGGGGGCAGGTGCAGCCGGTGCAGGAGCAGCATATCCGTACCCACCACCGTACGCAGGCGAAGGGCCCGTCGGCGGCGCAGCAGGAGCCGCATTGTACCCATACGCCGAGTTGGGGGCACCATACGTGGAAGCCGCGGCCACGGGGGCGGCATAAGCAGTTGAAGCCGCAGGTGCCGCATACGCCGAGGTTGACGTCGCGGGTGCCGCATACGCTGCTCCGCCGTAGGTTGGTGCTGCCGCCGAAGACGACGCAGCCGACCCGGGCGATTTGTTCTTGGCGTACTGCTCATACAGTTCTTTCTCCGACTTGTACGTCGAGTAGCGGTTCAATCGCGGGTCCGGTCCGCTGCTGGGCTGCGCCGACATCGAGGAGCGCGCCGACGACGCGGACGCCGTGGTGCCGGAGCCGTTGTTAAAGGACGAGTTGAAGGACGAGCGGCTGTCAAACGAACTCTGTCGCTGGCTGCTGGTGCTACTAGCACTCGACTGCGGTACGTAGGCGCCGTTGCCGCCAAACGCCGCGGCCGATGCCGCGTTGCTGTTGTAGTGCGAGCTGCGCGGATCCGTCGACGGGTACTGTCCATTGCATCCACCCGCAAACGCCATGAGCCCAACCGATACACTCCCACACAATCCATAAAGTCCACACGTACCACCGTGATGCCTTCGCGGCCCTCCGCCATGTGGATCGCCTCGAGCAGTCGGTCGCACGCGCCCGCGGGGGCCTGCACGTGGCCGTTCAGAATCTCCATCGGCGTCACGTCGCGGCCGTAAAACTTGCGGTTCATCTCGCCGCGCACGAGGATGGTCGAGCCGTGGAGCCCGACGCCGGCGAACGCGCCCTTGGCGCGGCTGTA
>JAMFLL010001979.1:0-11994 GCA_027475725.1 Pythium rhizo-oryzae | reverse complement strand
GATCTGCGCGCTCTCGATCCACAGCGCCATTTGGTGCTGGTTCGGCACGTCCACGAGCACCTTGGGGATGTCGGCGATCGCGAGGTCGAGCCCCTCGGTAAGGAAGAAGTTGAACGAGTCCACATGCGGCGCCACGAGCTTCTGCAGCTTGGCGTTCGTGGTCGTCGGGCACGAGCGCGGCACGGACGACGGGTTCGTCGCGGGCCACGCCGAGCCGAAGTCGGCTTTCGGCGCCTTGGCCTTGCGGCTCGTCTTGCCGGTCGTCGTCTTGCCGTCGCCCGCCATTCCGGAGCGCAGAAGGAGATGCAGATAGAGCGTCGCCGGGCGCGGAGCTCTAGCGACGAATGCTGAGTTCTGCCAGCCAGCCAAAATGCAATGGCAGTGGCCGTGGCGTTTCGTGAGTGGAAGCGGCAAAACACCTAATAACCTCAATGGCGACGCCAAAAACCTTGGTTTCTATCAAAACCTCACATGCAGGGTTAACTTTGTGGGTGAGGGGTTCACTTTTGTGCGAGGCGGGTTTTGGACACAGCAATGGGATCGTCACCAGCGCCGGCATGGCGGAGAGCGGCGAGTGCGCGCGGCCAAGGGCGCAGCGGCCGCGTCGGTGGCGCGTCGGACGATGTCGCGATCGAATAGAAGAAGAGACGGCGCGTCGATCGGTGTGCTTCCGGGCGTCGGAGCGTACGTGGTTCCCGACAAAAGAGAGGATTCCCGACGCGCGTTGCCGTTGGTCGAAGGTGCGCCTTGAATTTACGCCGGTGGCTCCCCGACCGACCAGAAGCAAGCGCATCGCTGGATTCCCCACTTCAGAGCATCAGTCGCCATCGACGTGAGACGCGCCCTGCGCTATTTTTCGCTCTGTGCCGGGTCCGTTTCAAGCTGCCGTGTGAACCCGTCCGTCGTTTCACCGTGAAACGCGGGGTGTTGTGGGAGGCCCGACGCTAACGTTGTGTTGCCCCCGCGTTTAAATAGCGAGATGGTGGTGTCATAATTCGGTCCCGACGCAGCATTCAGTCCCACGGACTGAATTCGGGACCCGCGTTTCCCGCAGCCCGTCCACGGAGCTCCCTCCTATCACGTCTGTCGCTCGCATCGGGTACGGGAGATCGACGGCTACGCCAAGCGGTCGAGTGAAGGCGCCGTCGAAACGAGACCTCCTTGCGATCGAGCGGCTTTGATGGCAAGCGTGACCGGCGTCTTCTCCTCTCTCAGCCCCACGCATTTCGTTTGCCGCTGCGCGTGCCGTCTCGACCAACATCCACAGTGGTGAAGCATCTTCTCCACGAGCCGGTGTGGCTACCGCCCGTGGACGCAGTCCACGCGGCAGCCGCAGAGTCGTCGACGGGCTCGCTTGACGAACAAGCGAACGTAGTCCGCATGACAACGAGGTCGCCGGCAAACACAGCTCCGAATGCCAGTGGTGTGGTGTTGCCAAGTGCGATTCAGGACGAGTCGGGGCACGGTCACGATCAGCCCAAATTTTCAGATCCAGTCGTGCCAGCTCGTCTCACCGGGAAAGACGGGGAGGATTCGTACGCATACCATCGTGATTCCAGCATCCCACCTCTTGCGAAAGGTACTGAGGCCTTATGCGTCAATGACAGACCGACCACGTCGCCTACGGCACGCACTGAGCATCGCAATGCAATTGTGCCGACCGAGAATACGCTTTTCGCAGACCCCAAGACTGGTCGCATCGAGTCCATTCGCGCTTCCCCAAGACCTAGTGATACTTTGGTGCTCCCCGTCGAATGCACCTTTGCTGAGGACACACCGTTGCGCTCCTCCCTTACTCAGCATTCGCTTGAGGATGAGAACGTGTGCGCGCGTAAATCGTCGATGACAGCATCACAGCTGACAAGACATGTGGACGTTGAATTTACGGCGTCCCTGGCTCCCGGGGCCGCGTCACCATCAGAGGATGAACAGAATTCGCCAGTCAGAGCCGTGATCCCAAACCCAAACGAGCTGATATGCCCTCCGCATCCACATGCCACGAGTATGGCAGAAAAACATGACTCCGACTCGTTCATCTACACAACGAAGTCCTCGGTGGTACCAACCAACGGAACAAACACTCCTAGGAGGAACAGTCTTGGGCGATTGCTGAACGTTTCATCGGCTACCAACTCACGCATCCATCCGATCGTGCTGTACGCGCCCACAGCCAACGGTGGTGACGAATCAGACGACGGAGAGGACGAAAGGCAAAAGAAAGGTCAAGAGCGTTCTGTGATCGACGGAACCTTGAGTAAATCCAGCACGCTGGTACCACAAACTGTGAATATTGCTGAAGCCACGCCAAAGACACCGTCCAAGCCAAAATTGCATACCCAGGACTCTATTTACAAGCTCACACAAGCCACACTCGCCGAGCACTTCGACAAGCCGTCGGGTTCGCGCAACACTAGACTCATAGTGCGCATCTTGTTCGTTTGCATCATCGTCAATGTGGCTTCTCTTGCGTTCGAGACATGCGATGGCCAAAATCGTGGCAGCTCAGCTCCAGGGTACCCGTATCTTCCAGACGAATCGGTGTACAAGGCCATTGACGCTTTCTTCACGTCGGTCTACTCGATAGAATTTGTCGGCCGAACTATCGCTCGGAAGCGGAAACGAGATGTGCTGTCTGACCCTCTCACCTGGATTGATTTCCTGTCATTGAGTCCATGGTATCTGCAGCTGATACTGACCGCGGCGGGCGAAGAGTTTAATCTCGACGCATCGGAGGGGATCGCACATAACTTGGGCCTTCTTCGACTGCTACGCGTCGTGCGGCTCGCATACATCTTGCGCCACTACGAGAGCATGAAGATTCTGGTCACGTCGCTGAAAGCCAGCATTCCACCACTCATGGTGACGATGTTCTTCCTTTTTACACTCGTCATGCTCCTTGCTACTGCTATCTTCTATGCCGACCCGTGTTACAACTTCAACACGTGCCCATTTACCGACATTTTCAACTCGGCATACTTCATCATGGTCACGTACGTCTGTCTCCCAGGTGTTGATGAGTTACATGGTGTAGTTCTAATCACATTTCATGTATCAGAGTTGCGACGGTCGGTTACGGTAACCAAATACCATCGGCAGACAACGTCACCGCCATGGGTGTCTCCTTCGTTGCAATGGTGTTTGGTCAGTTGTACTTGGCCATGCCACTTGCAATTGTAGGGAATAACTTCCAGGACGCACACGAAGCGTACCAGCAAAGCAAACGCAGAAGACTAAAACGGCTCGATACTACGCTCAATGCCTTCGACTCCATAAAGCTTCATCGGAAATCTCAGCGACTTTGTGATATCCAGTATCATTTGCTTCACTCGTGGCGAGTTATCCAACTCAATATCGACAAAATGCTGAGAAAAGGCGTCGAGCTCAGTGAGATGGGGGTTAGAAGCGCCATTGAGAGTACCCGGAAGAGTGTAGTCGGCCAGCCTCAACAACTTGAAGGACTTGTTGATGCTCAAGTCTTGCGTCTCACAAAGATCAAGGACGCGATTGACCAGGTTACAGAAGTTCACGGCGAGGCATGTGTCTTGCTTCAATCCTTCGTCCCTCATAAGCGTAAACTGCACGTCGATGCGCTCGCCGTAACGACCGCCAGTGAAAGCGTCTTGTCGCACGTCTTCGGCAGAGCAAAGAAAGCGATAACGAAAGCACGATTCGGTAGCCGTGATCAAGCCCCAGACCCGCGAACGTTGTCACGATCCCATCGTGGACGACTATGGCTTGCACTCGAAGTACCTGACTCGTCGGCCCTTGCGACTGCTGTTAACCGCGTGATGATGGGAGCTGCGCTACTCAGCGTGTGGATCTTTTTCTGTGAGTCGATGCCGGAGCTGACAGGAAGCGGTGCAGAAACTGCTGCGTGCCAGCGCGTCGTGAGCTCTTACTGTGATTTGAAGGGCTTCTCTAACAAGGACAGCGGTTGTTTTGTACGATTTCTCAACAACTCTGTAGACTGGAACACCCCACTCGATTTCAGTTGCCATCATGCGACTGATCACCCGTCGTGCTATGGCAGCGGCCTAAACTTCGGATCACTTCAAGATCAAGCTGCATCGTGTGTCGATGCCTTTAACCCAGCCGGCGTGGAAGTTATTTGTTTTCGCATGCAGTGTATCGCGTCAGCTGCAGCCATTATCGACATGGAGCCGTATTGGATCTACTTCGAGTGGTTGTTTGGCATGAGCTTCTTGGCTGAGATGCTTCTTCGGTTTTACGCCTGCCATGATCGGACCAGATTCTTCCACGACATGTACAACATTTTCGACATTCTCGCCGTGCTTCCATTTGCAGTTGAACTATGCGACTACATGTTCTTTGGTGTTAAACCATCGTACGCCATCGTTGCGACTGCACCATCTTTCCTCTCCGCGATTCGCGTGCTCAAGACGATGCGCATTCTCAAGCTGACAAGACATTTCCGTGGCACCAAAGTTCTCGCACAAACGGCCAAGGAAACATGGCGTCAGCTTCTTGTCCCGGTACGAAACCGAAAAAATTGCGATCATACGCACGTTATCTCTTGCTAACTCGTTCCTCTTGCCTAGATATTTTTCCTTTTGACGATGTGTATCCTCGCAGCTGCGATCTACTTCGAGATCGAGCGCGGTACAGAGTGTTTTGTTGGTGAATCTTGCATGTGGTGGGATAAGGAGCTGATGACACCGCAGCTCATCAGTGGGCTGCCCCTCGGAAAACGCGTTTTGATCCAGGACAAGCAGAAAACCATCATCACGGATATGTTGCGCTCCACGTGGTTATCAGCATCGACATTCACGACTGTCGGTTATGGTGACATGCGCCCGCGAACACCAATGGGGAGAATGTTCACGATCTGCATTGCAGTGGTTGCGTCCATTTACACGGCGATGCCAATAACACTCGTTGGAGGGAAGTTTCGCTCTCTCTATGCTCGCCACGCAGAGAAAATCGTGATACGCCGGGTAGGTTTGCCAGTGCTGCCATGATTGTTTCCCCTCACACTTCTAACTAATGCTGCCAACAACTTCAGGGTGGTTCATCTACGTCGTGGAAGACGAAGCGCAACCTATTAAACCAGTCAGTGCGGGAAGACGATACTTCAAACGACCCAGCGCGGGACCCAAACAAATTACCACTTCTTTTCAAGCTCGAAGAAGAGGAAATTGAGCAGCTGCGCCAGTTTCAGTCGCTCAAACGCATCCTTCAGCATTTCCAGCGGCAGATTGAAAACCTGCAAGAGGTAAACCGCGATGTCTTGCGCACCGTCCGCCCAAAACGAGTATCAATCGCCGCTGTAGACGGATCTCCGACTTCGGTCAGCAACAACGTGACTCGGAAATCAGCATCAATCGAGCACGCGATTCAAGAAAAAAGCCTCGCAATCATGGTACGTTCTGCTTAGATTATACCATTAAATGATCCGCCCGCTGGAATTGACAGCGATATTGTGCGGTCCAGGATGCTATTCTCCAGTTCTCAAGCCTCGTGGAGAAGCTGCAGGACGCGCCTCCATTCTACGAGGCGTTCCTCCCCGAAGACATCAAACCTCTCCACCGCGGCAGCGGGATGGAGAACCTGCTGTCACCCGAAATGCGAAATCGGCTGCTCCGTACGCACGCCCAATAGGTGAACACATAATAGCGCGCGGCTAGAACCCGACAGCAATATCACGATCGAGCCAGAGGGCAGCGAGTCGCGCCCCCTCCCCATGTCTGCTATGGAGCCAAGGTGAGCCATCACCTGAGATCTGAGATGGGGTCTGGGTCTCACATACCGGTATCGTTCTTTGGTCAAACCGGTTTCAACCCAGGTGGCCAGAGAAACCTGGGATATCCGATGGATTGACTTCTGCAGGTCTCTCACGGGATCACCCAAACCGAAGGAACCTACCGGGCAGGCATTCCAGGCTGACATCCCCGCGGCACCGCCGTGGGCTCGCCTTCCGCGCGCAAGAAGCCGCCCAGACGCTCGAGTTGTGCACTCAAGCGCGTGGGTACGTTGCGCGGACGTCCCTGTCGTCGTCTCGCGCGTCCTCGCGCGGTACTCGTGCGCGCCGAGACGCAGTAGAAGGTGCCCGACTCGCCACTGTCTGTGTTCACCGGTTCCCGGCGCAAAAGCGACGATGAAGGCTATTCGCGCGAAGGTGTCGGGCTCGCGCGTGCGCTACATGAAGGAAGGGTACGACCTGGACCTGACGTACATCACGCCGTCGCTGATCGCGATGGGGTACCCGGCCACGGGCATGGAGAAGACCTACCGCAACGACATCAACGAGGTCGCGGCCTTTCTGAAGGCGCGCCACGCCGGCGCGTTCCGCGTCTACAACCTCAGCGAGCGCAAGTACGACTACGGGAAGTTCGACAACTCCGTGAACGAGTGCGGCTTTCCGGATCACCATCCGCCGCCGCTGCAACTACTGCTCGACATCATGAACGACATGCTCGCGTGGACCGCGCGCAGCGACGACAACGTCGTGGTTGTCCACTGCCTCGCCGGCAAGGGACGCACGGGCGTCGTCTGCTCCTGCTTCTTGCTGCTCACGGGCTTTTACGGCAACATTTTTGCCACGAACAGCGACCGCGAGCTGCGCCACATGGCCAACCACGCTATCCGCGACTTTTGGGACGCGCGCGGCCAGGGCGTGCGGTACCCGAGCCAGGCGCTATACATCTACTACTTTGTGCGCGTCATCCGGCGGCTGAGATCTATGCCGCGAGAGATCCCGCGGCTTCGTCCGGCCAAGAAAATGGTGCGTCGTTGTTTTCATATTTGTGATCAAATTGCAACGCGTTGCACGGTCTCACATACGACGTTTACCTGTGTCGCGCGGTATAGCTGCTCAAGTGCGTCGTACTCAATGGCATCCCAGACTACGAAGCAGCCCCGCGCGGCGGGTGCACGCCCTTCCTGCAGGTCCTCCCAGCGCCGTCACAGCACGACAAGCCAGCCTTGCTGTACAACAGCTCGTGGCAGAATCCAAACTTTGAGACCTACGCCCCTGACCCGAAGGGCAGCATCGTGTTCGAGACCAATTGCGTGATTCAGGGTGACGTGCTTATTCGCTGCTTCCATGCCAACTCGTTTTCGATGTTGGGGCGTCACGTCGTGCAGATGTTCCACGTCACGTTCAACACCGAGTTCTTCCGGAAGAATGTACGTTTTGAGGCCCTCCGCTTCCAAACGTCACGGCCACATAGCTGACATTGTTACTATTGACACATGCAATTTAGTGTGATTTGCTCCGTCTAAGAAAGAAAGAGGTAGACGAGGCTCACGACAACGCGCGATTTCCGGCTTCGTTTTGTTTGGATTGCCACGTTGAGCCTATCATCGACGACGACGGGTACACATATGACGATGAGGAGGAGGCGGCAACGGTTGGGGCGAACATGGACCAGCTTCAGTTTGGGGGGGAGGAGCTCACATCGAACGCTCCTACGGCGAGGGGGAGTGACGCGCGGTCTTCACTTGCCCGTCGGGACAGTCTAAGTGTGAACGTCCACGGTCAGCGGCCATCACTACAGCGCGAGCCGAGTCTTCAGCCCCAGCCAACTGAGACGATGATGGGCTGGTTATACAAGCAGGGCGGGTTCGTGCGCAGCTGGAAGAAGAGATGGTTCGTTGCGCGCGACGGCCAGCTGACGTACTACGAGAGCTCATCGGATCCAACGCCGTTGGGTGTCGTTGACCTGCATGGCGTGCATGTAGACACCGCAATGGCCGAAGAAACGACGGCACGCAACAAGTATCTCAACTATTTCAAGGTGGTGCCACGGAAAAGAGAAGACCGCACGTGGTACTTCGGTGCGGACTCCGAGAAGGACATGGCCAGGTGGATCCGCGTTCTGTCAGCGCAGAGCTGCCATGGCATGATCCCAACGGCTCCGTCGTCTGCACCACTGTCACAGACTACGATTGGTCGTGGCCTTTCACAGCCTCAAGCTTTGCAGCCGCGTCGACGGGCGTCAATGACGTATCGGAAGAGCGAATTCTCTGTCCCGCAAGCTGGTACTCGAAGCAGTACCTTCAACGACCACTCCCAGCGGCTTTCGGATTCACGAGCGATGGGCTTGAAGCGTGGTGTCGCATCAAGTTTGATTGACTTCACGGCATCCACCGCATCGAACATGGCAGTGCGGGGGTCGATCGGCAACCAAGGCGGTATCTCTCGGAGCCCACCACCGAATATGAAGACCCACCAAGTTGCTCGCGTGAGTAGCAACGACAGTGACGCATTTTTCACGCAATCTCTCGATTCTGGGCGGCTAGTGAGCAAGCGCACCTCGTCACCGAAGACGGAAGAGGACGAAGATGACGAAGATGTCTACGATCTCGACGCCAATTTTCTCGTCAGCGAAAACGTGCCATCCTACGCCAAGTCCAAGCCTCTCGCGAGTGGGTTGCTCATGTCAGAGCACGACCGACAGACCGTGCTAGAGCAGGTTACGGACGATTTCAACATTGGCGCGTACATCTACACCGCGGACGAGCTACAGACGGCTGCGAAGATGCAGCAGTATGTGGCATCAACAACGATGGTGTCGGCTGGCCTTGGTTCGGGGGAGCGCCAGTTTATTGCGCAGTGCGTGAGAGACGCGATACGAAGGCGCGATTTCGACTACGCGGAGCAAATCATTGCAGAAATTGTCGTACTCAAGTTCCCGACACTCGAGGACGCAATGGAGTGCAATCCAGCCGTGTTTGTGGAAACCATTTGCAGTGGAATGACGATTGACCCTGGCGTTGAAAACAGACCCCCCGTTGTTCCAGCGTCAGCCCCCTCTTCCAGCTCACCGGTCTTGCGACCATCGGCGTCGACGAAGACGATGCGGCAAAAGCTGGAGCAGCCAACATCGACGGAAGTGGAATTCTGATCTGCTCGCGGCTGTCACAGGCAACGAAGACGAGGTAGGATGTCGCAGTTCGCTGCAAAATACAGATCGGCACCTATCCTTGGATGCGAGCGCAGTGTCTACTCTTGTGCCCAGATCTTATCTTTTGTGCAAGATACCAGATCCACTCCCCGTGGAACTAATCTGTGCCTTACTATGGTGGACAGATGCATCAGCGTTCACTGCGCAACGCTCCATAGCCAGGTATCCATCGTCCAGTTATTTTCAAGCTCAATCTGATCTCCTTGCTAATGATATCTCTCTGTGCTTCAGAGCTGGTAACTCGTCAAAGTGATTAAAATCAGTTGTGAAGCTGAACACACGGATCGCATGCGCTTTCAATCCGCCTATGTCCGTCTCACTTTCAATCAGCACGCCACAGTCAAAGTGGCACGAAACTGTGGAGCGAAGGTCGATGAGGAAGCCTTCGAAGTTATCCGTGCCGGTAAGAGCTGTTCTCTGTGTTATGTACCTGTTTTTCTCTGTGCAACTCGCTCATCCCTTGGAGACTACGCTAGTAGATAGCCACCGCGCCGACGAGTAGTGGCAGTCGATCAAGTCCATGGCGAGACGTGTACAGTACCGGAATCCTCACCGCCGTTGTAGAGCGGGGGTATAAACAGCGCGTCAAGTGGCTGCTCATGATTGCTATGCTCTGTATTACGAGTACGGTGCTGGTAACATCCGCAGCAAATCAAATCACCGACGTTGAGGAGTCATATCAAGGCCACGCGCTGCAGCTGCACGTGCAAGCAATCGACCCCGTGCCCGACGATCAGCCGAACGGTGGAGGGTACCGGGCTGTCAGCGACGAGGAAACCGCCGGCGATTCTGAGAGCCTACGCCAAATTGACGATGAAGTGGCCAGGCGAGGTGGCTCCAGTGGCTCCAGTTCAAGTGCAACCGGCTCATTCTTGAGCGCAGATGGGGCTCACGCGAACTTTCCGGAGCGGAATATCAATATGACAGACGAAGAACCGTCAGTACCGACCATGCCTGTAGGAGCTCCAGAATCAACGCGAGCACCGCCGACTGTCGCGCAGGAGCCGATGCGTACAGAAACGTCCGTCCCAACCCCCAGTCCGGTACCTTCAGCGACACAAAATGCAGCACGAAGTCGGATTGCCGGGATGGATAAGGATTCGCCAGGTAAACAGAACGGCACTAATCCAGCGAAGACCCCAGCGATAGTGCCTTTAAGCCAGCCGAATCACACCAAGCGGAACGAAACCAAGCCCACAGAATTACGCACGCGCCACGAGGCTTTTGACAAGTCGGTATCCCATGGTGCAGTGGCGCTCGGCCTGTCGTTGATTCGAGACCTTCGATGCATGGGCAACAACGAGCTGATCCAGGTTTACCACTGCTTCCCCGACGAACTATCGGCAGCGTCACGCGAACTGCTATTGCTAAACGAGACGCGACTGGAGATTGTGGATGCGTGCTCGTTCTATGTGGACAATAGGAAGTTGACGCCGCGCGCGGCGAGTAGCTTTCGAAGCTGGTGGCTCAAGCCGCTTGCGCTCTTCCACACAGATCTTCGCGAAGTGATTTTGCTTGACGCCGACGTGATCCCGATGCAAGACCTTGCGGTGCTTCGGTCTGTGCCCGGCTACGAGCGCACGGGAACGGCATTCTTCTACGATCGCGTCATTCCTGAGATCGACTATTTCAACTCGCAGCGTCGGGGTCAGCAACTGCTACAAGAGTGGATCAACTCGTTCGACTACGCAGCGTTCAACCTGACAGGCCCCACGCCGTCGCAGCACTTGCTCCAGTCGCTCGCGTATAACCGGAAGACGTGCCACGAAATGGACTCGTCCATGGTTGCTGTGGACAAGTCTCGCGCCAGGAAGGCCATGGACGTGCTCTGGTTTATCATTACCTCGTCTCGACTCAAGTACAACTTCTCGTGGGGCGACAAGGAGGCGTTCTGGCTCGCGTACGAGTTCGCGCATGTTGAATACGCATTCTCGCCATGGGGCGTGAGCGTCGTGTCGTCCTCGCCAAATCGCGACATGGAAGACCACCCGGACACGCTTTGCGGGAGTATTGCACACTTTTTGCTCGTCGAAGACAACGAGCCGCAGCTGCTGTACGTGAACGGGAAGGCACTGGTCGATCCGTTTCCGTTGGGTGTCAATCCACCACGAAATGCGCACAAGAACCTGCTCTACAATCAGCTACCGACGCACGTGACGCCGCGGCATGTCCGCGCCGCGGTTCGCCCCAGCACCAAGCGTTACTTCGGGGAGTGTCTGGTCGGCATGGGATCGGCGCTGCTACCAGCGGACTTCCAGTCGCACTTGCAGCGCCGGCGCGCTGTGTTCACGGCGATCCAGAAGGGTCTCTATCCTAGTCTACGGGAGTGCGCCACGGACTAGCCAAGACTTTGGGATCATCGCCAGCTGGAGCCCTGCGTAAGAAACTCCTGGTCGGCCTGACGGATCCATAGCTGGATACTAAGTACTAGTGGAACCGCTGGACGCATGAAGGGTTGGCAGCTGTAGGTACTAGCAGTGACCGACTGCCATCCAGTCGCAGTTTGCAGTCTGCGCGGTGGAGTGGTGTCCCGAAGGTATCTTTTCCTTCTAAATGCAGGGTATATTTTTACCGTATATGAAAAGCCCCGAGTACGTCTAGCCGTAGTAGTCCGTCGCACTCCCTTAAAGCACGACCGATGGTCTCCCTGCCTCGCACCCGGCAGACGAGAACCTTCCCTTGAGTACCACAACTGACAGGCTGAAGCAGACCCGCATGAGTATCGATCGAGTCGATGTGTTATCGATGCATGGAGACCATCCGTGGCAGGCAGGTACGACGCGCTTACGCCTTCATGGCGAACTTGAAAATCCAGGCGAAGAGTGCCGATACGATTGCCGAGCACGGCAGCGTGAACACCCATGTCGCGAACACGCCCGAGATCAGGCTCCAGTTGATCTTCTTCCACTCGATCGCCGCCATCGACACGAAGATCACGGCACCGACCTGGCAGTGCGTCGACGACACCGGAAGCTTCATGAGCGTGGCGACAACCACCGTGCACGACGAAGCGAACTCCGTGCAGAACGCGCGGTGGAAGTTGACGATCGCGATGTCCTTGCCGAGC
>JAMFLL010001978.1:0-11999 GCA_027475725.1 Pythium rhizo-oryzae | reverse complement strand
GCTCGTGGCGCTGCTGCTGGGCTTCGGCGCCGCGTTCCCGTACGTGTGCTACCTCCAGCTCGTGCGGCTCTGAGTGTGCGTGTAGTATTTATTCCGCTGGAACGTAACAGCGTTTTGGATTGTCGTCTTCCCTTGTCTCTATCACTGGTACGCCTGGAACTCGCTCTCGAGGAAGCGCAGCGCGTCGAGCCGCAGCACGGGCTGCTGCTGCGCGTTCCGCGCCACGACGCCGACGCACTCGACGCGGTCGCCCTTGTGGAGCAGCCGCAGCACGGCGTCCAGCGAGAGTCCAGACGAGGCATCGCTGGACCAGCGAGCGAGCCGCAGCGGATCCAGCGCGACCTGGAAGTGGTCGCGGAACGTCGTCGCCGTGACCGTCGACGCGATCGAGAAGAACGACGGGCCCGTCGTGAAGCGTCTCAGGTGCTGCACCGCGCCCTGGACCCGTACGAGCCGATCTTCAGCGCTGGTCGTGTCCTTTTCGGCTGTGAGACCCAGAGTGAGGGCGTCCGGGAGCGAAGACAGGGGTATGTCCCGGGCGTGCGCGGCAAAGTCGACTTCGAGCGCGCGCTTGAGCTGCAGCGCGAGCTTCTTCTTCTCGTTCTTCTGCGTCTGCTTGGCGCCGTCGTGGTCATGGCCAGCCGCTGTCGATGCTGATGAAGAGCTCGCGTACAAATACAGTGCCGTGGATCCGGGAGCATTGTCCCCGGGGATCGTGGTTGTCGCGACTGTGAGCGCGAGCCGTTCGTTCGCGAGGAACTCACGCTTGCGCCAGTCCTTGCGCGGCGAGAGGCTGATCAGACGCGGCGCCCCGGCCTCCCGAGTGGCGCCATCATGCTTTGTCATGCTCATAACGAGAGACACGACTCGCTCGAACGTGTCGCCGCAAGTCTTCTTGGGCTGGTTGCGCAGGCTCCGGTGGATCAAGCCCACGTCCACAACATAGTCGAACAGAGGCAGCGGCTGGCTCGGGGTCTTCGGATCAGTGAGACGGCTCTCGTACGCGTTGCCGCGGTCAGACTGGCCAGTTGGTGCAGCAGTGGAAATCAAATCGGCGATAGTGGAGGGCACCACCGAGTCGTGTGCCGGCACCATGTCCAGCTTGACGACCTGCGCGTGGAGTGTCTCGCGGTCGTCGTCGACGGACGTTCCTTGTGAGGACGACTGGAGCATGTACACATTGGCGATTCCACGCTGCAGCAAGGCGCTCGCTACCTCGCCACCGTGCCTGGCGCCATCGTCCGAGAGCACTAGCACTCGCGCGGTCGCTTGCTCGGCCACCAGCGTCGAGATGTGCTCTGCCACGGCCTCGCTCTGCGCCTTTGACGCTATACTTTTAGAAGAGCGCGGGTCGGCGTCGCTCGTCTCATCTCTTGGGCTGAGTAGCTCTCGGACGAGCGCCGCTGCTCGCGGCACTGGCTTGTTCTTCTTCTTCTTCTGCGACTCCTTTTTGTCTGACGACGCCTCATCGTCACCGCCACCACCATCGCGCTCCGCCACGCCGTAGTCGGCCACGAACTCCTTGCGCACGCAGCCCTTGGCCATCGCAGCACTCTGGTCCAGCGCAAGCGGCCCCGCACCGGACGATGACGTGCGCTCGCCGCGAGGGTCGACCCACACTCGTAGCTACGAAACCATGGTTAGTGATCGTTTCCCTCGATCCTGACGCAATTCAGTTAGTACCGTACCTCTCGGTGGTCCGACAGGATGCTAAAGTCGTCGTACACGACGTTGGGCACGCGCCCCTCGAGCTGCTCCTGCTTGCCGTACCAGTTGCAACACGGCATGGTCACGACGCCCACGAGCTCGTCGCACTCGACCGCGCCGAGCGCCTGCGCGAGCGTCACGTGCGCGTGGACCAGCACGACCACCGCGCGCCGCAGCTTGATGTGGACGTTCTCGATCTTGTTGCGCACGACCACGAGGTTCGAGATGTCCGCCCAGCCGCGCGCGCGCGCCGTGGCCGCGGCGCCCGACGCGCGCTCCATCGCCGGGTCGATCGAGTAGCACGTCCACTGCTTCAGCCGGTACGCGAACATCGCGGCCGAGCGGGCTGTGGCACACCAGCCAGCGAGGCGTCAGCTTCATTTTCCCGTAGATCAAAGCTCGTAAGCGACGTACGTACGCGTGTTGCCGTCGCCCACGACGACGATGCCGTCGGCCAGACCGCTGTCGTTTCCATCGCCGGCGTCGTGGTCGGCCTTGTCGCTCGGGAGCACGTACCGCCGCACGGCGTTGAACAGGCCCATGCTCTACGCAGCACAATAGACACATACTCATCAGCGTTCTGGTCGCCTGCTCCTCGTCCAGTCATCAGTGGCGGAATGACCCACCTCGGTGATCTCCTTGGCGTCCGGGAAGATCTGGTGCTCCAGCAGGCGCGGCGCGCACTGCAGCTTGCGCACAAACTCGTCCAGGTACCGCAGCGACACGGCGTTGGCACTGGCGCTCGAGTCGCTGGACGCGCCATCGCGTGGCGACGGCGACGCCGCCGCCGGCAGGCACCAGCGCGAGACGTGGCGGTCGGGCGTCGTCATTCTCGTCCGTGGCGATGTGGTGGTGGCCGGTCAGGCGAAAATGAATGGGTACAAATGGTGCGAAGGGGTACGATGTACCAATGGCGCGGTACATTGGCCTAGACAAAAATTTTAGGTCGAAAATGGATTTTTGATTAGGCAGATTTGGAAAGAGAAGAGCGCTGAGGGCACCGTCTCAACGGCCTTCGCCTCCCGATTGCGGCAGGCGCTGACGCAGGATTACGCCGCGCCGTCAACGTCATGACCTGGTTGGTCCTGTTTGGTTTCCTGGTCTTCACCAACATCTGCAAGGCCGCGGGACCCGCCTGGAGCCAGGCTGGAGGAGAGACGACTAACACAGTGATTACAAGGGCAAGGGCCAACGCAAAACTGCACATTGCAAGACGAAACGAAACAAAACGGATACGATTGATTGATAACGTGTGGAACCAGGGAATTGGGGGGTGTCTGGATGCGCCTACGCGACGGGCGCCGTGGGCAGCATGGCCGCGTCCACCTTCTCGACCTTGACCGGCGCGAGGGTCCGCGCCTTCCGCGCGTCAGCGGCACCCCATTCCTAGCAGCGAACGCCCATCAAGACATCAGTGGCGTGTATCAACCACCCAGATAGATTCAATATTAGAACCAGCGCGTCTTACCGGCACGAGCGCGCCGAGGTCGTCGATGTCGTAGTTCACGAGGTCGGGCTGGAGGCTGCGAGGCACGGTGGAGAGCACCACCGCGCAGGCGCGTCCGAGCACCGTGTCGCTCGTGCTGATCGCCCAATCGATCGGGTTAGAGGCCATTGTGTAGCTGAGGTTGCTGTTCGTCGCCACAAAGAGAATCGAGAAGTGAGGCCACGGAGAAGGCGCTGGAACCCACGAGATCCCAACCTCCCCCCTCACACACTCTCAACGGGCGCCACACGTCTAACCGCTAGCGCTGTGGCAAATCGGTCGTGTTGTGGGTGATGAGAGATACTCAAACCACGATGACCACAGCACGAGGCAGAAATTCGCATGCGCCATTGTGCTGCTGGATTGCAGACGTGGAGCATCTCTCATCTCTCGCGCATGAGATGACGGTTCAAGATGTGCAGATTTCATCCAATCAATTTTCGAAGCATCTGAAGTGTCGTCCAATCAATGAAGCGAGCACAAAAGAAACGAACATTTTTGGTTATTTTTTTCGAACGATCTAGCAACTGTGGCTTCAGTCAGATCGCTGGGCCGTTGAACCCATCCACACATCCAAAAAACACTACGCACTTTCGCGCTGCTCTTCGCGAAGCTGAACGCGAATCTCCTGTGAGGCGACGAGAGCGCCGCCATCATCGAAGGCCTCGAGGCGAACCGAGTGCGCGCCAGCGCTGAGACCGCGCAACAGCAAGTGCCCATCGCTGATAAAGTCTTTGCGCATGCGCCACTTACGGTCTAAGAGCACTTCAAGCTTGTTCACGTTGTGGGCCTCGTACTCAATCACGAACGAGCGGCCGTAGACGTCGGCGCCGTCGGGCGGGGAGGTGATCACGAGGTGGGGTGCTGTGGTGGCCGGTGGAGAGAACGTAAAGGTTGTCGTGTCCGAGAGCGTGCGCAGCTCGTCGTCCCCGCCGGGGACCGCAAACGTCACGTCGAGCCGCAAGGTGTGCTTGCCCAGTCCAGGGATGTCACGAGGACGCAGGCGATAACTGATCGTCTTGTTCATCAATGGTGGGAGCTCATCGTCTGACTCGATCATCCATATCCCGACGTCGAAGACAAGCTGCTGGTCGTCGAGGAAAACTCGGTACTCGTACGGTTCTGGTCCATGTTTGCGTAGAGCGTCTACGGGGAAGTTGGCGATCTCCCACTCGAGCATCACGGCCTCTGAGTATGTGCGACCGTTTACAGGAGAGACGAATCGAGCAGAGAGAGTGGAAACGTCGTAGGGAGTGAAGAGAGCGTCGAC
Organism: Pythium rhizo-oryzae; assembly: GCA_027475725.1. Taxonomy (NCBI): domain Eukaryota; phylum Oomycota; class Peronosporomycetes; order Pythiales; family Pythiaceae; genus Pythium; species Pythium rhizo-oryzae. The sequence goes on along the minus strand of JAMFLL010001978.1, from coordinate 7,536 downwards.
ATTAGGTAGCGGGTAGCTGATGGGGTAGAGCGCGCGATAGATGATCCCGACACAGTACCCGAGCAGCACGCACAGCACAAGCGCGACGAAGAGCAAGTCGCGTTGTGTTGACACCAACGTCACGATCGCATCCATCGTCGATGGGCCCACGGGGGGCTGGCGCGGCGGCGAATCGTTCTGCACAGGCTTCATTCCGTGCGTACCTTTGGATGAGGGTCCACGCCGTCGACGGAGCTGCGCTGTCTGATCGGGAGAAATGTTCATGTCTTCATCCTCCGGCTGGATCTCGGGCGCCCCACAATCCGAGTGCTGATTCAACGTCCCGTGATGACTTGCGTGACTGTCAGCGACCGCGATTTCTTCTGTGAGATCCGTGCTCTGTGCGGATCGCGGGGGGAGTGGTGGCGCAACCGCGGTCATCTCAGCGTTCCGGTAGCCGACAAATACCTCGTCGTCGCTGTCCGTGTCGGAGATGGGCTCCAGCTCAGGCGGCTCCTTCATTGCCGTCGAAGTGTCTGCCACCGCCTTATCCGCTAGGTGCGTTGGAGGCGCCTCGGCCGGCGGCTCGCTGCTTTGGATCGTCGGCGTCTTGCCGAGCAGAAACCGCAGCACGTCGTTCTCGACGGCATCGCCCCCGCTGACAGACGCAGCCGAGCCCCCAGGCCGCGCGTGCGCGGCCCACGCGGCGTCGCTGTCCGCCATGCTGCGGTTTTCGATGGAAACGCGGTTGGCGACTGTGTGTGGATTGACCATCAAGCGACGCCAGCGGATCCGCTCACCACGAAAATATCGAAAAGATACGCGGGTCGGAGTGAAAACGGGTTCGTACTATAAGACCCGCGCGACCTGAGCCCGCGTTACACTACGGACTGTAATAACCCACGATTTCTGAAATTCACGAATACAGCCCACTAAAACTGACCGGGCAGGTTTGCCTTTCGACCGTCCGTCAGCGACAAGAAGCAAGGCGACCCTGTGATCTGGTGTGGATGCACGACGGCCCCAGGAGCACTGAGCGTCGCTTGATCGAGAGAGGGAATCCCAGTGTGGGTTCGTCTTGTGCGCTGGCACAATCCGATTTGGTGTTTGTGGCGTGACACAAACACGACGATGAGGATGGCCTTGCTTTGTGCGTGTGCGCTCATCATGCTCACGATCCGCTGTCATCAACAGGCTCCAAGTGCCGAGCATTGGATTTCTGTGCCGATCCGCCCCGTGTGTGCCCTGTTCGCGTTCCTGTCCAACTGATCTTGTTCTATTCGTGAGACAGCAGTAGTGACGGGTGTTGGCGGCACGATCGAGGAGATGATGTCACGTGCACGAGACTCCGTGACACAATCCGCGCGACGAGGAGGCCCTGCGAGCCTAAGCGGCGAGGCGGAGGACCACTTTAACATTTGCGACTAACCCCACACAAGCGGAACCCATTCCGTGTCTTTCGACCACAGCTCTTCCAGCATGCTTTTCCGCGCTCTCGACGATCTCTGCGGTCGCGTGGTCGAGCGCCTTGTCGATGTTGCCGAGACGCTGTGCCCGGCGCTGAAAGAGTACCTAAGCTGGGATTCCTGCGATTCAATAACCGAACTGGTGCTTGGGGTGCGTTCCGTCGAGTGTGTGTGAGGATGGTCTCTGAAGGACTGACCAGGACGTTGTGAACCACACAGGACGACTGGCTCCCCGCGAATCTCGCGACAGTGTTCGCCATCGGCTCCGACGCTGTCCATCGCCGTATGCTTCCGACAGTGCGCCTCACCACGCTGTTCATTGCCGCCAGCGCCGCATAGGTCCCTGACGTCACCGCCACCGCCACCGCCCGATCCGTGTCCATCGAATGTAGCCATTCCGCTCCCAGTACCATAGCCCTATCTAATACAGCACCGTCTTGTGACAAGCATTCTGCTCTCCTCTGGGGTCCAAGAACGTACACTCTCTCTGTAACCCATGCTGCCTGTCGACTAAAAAAGTGGTCTGTGCCGGTCGGGTCGAGTCGACATGGACCACGAGAGAGACACGCACCCCATTACGTATGCAACCGAAGCGTCTTTGCAACCGCCGCCCTGCAGCGCCGTTTCGGCGAGTGGCTGGCCGCGAAGCAGAAGCTGAGACAACGCACGGCGCTCCCCTCGCTGGCTTCTTGGCTTCTTCGCTTCCCGGGGTTCTTGGCTGGCTGGCGTGGGCTCACTCTTCAATCCCACAAGCCACCAACGCATCACCAAGCGCCGAGCACCATGGCCCAGCCCACCATCCACCACTCGGCTCAGCCCAAGCGCAATCTCTGGACGCGCTTCGTCGAGGGCGCGGTCCACGTCGTTGAGACGCTGTGTCCGTCGCTGGAGCGCAGTCTCAGCTGGGACTTTAGCGACCCGAACATGCTCCGGTTCGAGGTGCGTTCTCCATTAGAATTGGATGGGCTACATAATGCCAGAAGGGTCTCATCGTTATGATGGTTTCTGTGGCACAGGAGGAGTGCGTGCAAGTCCACGTGCCCCGCGTACGCGACCTCCATGAGGAGATGGGCGACTTCCTGCCGCATGCCGCGAGTGCGGCCTAGAGCGATAGGCCGCGTTAGTCTCCCCTGCCCGAGAGCGCCCTCTCATCCCTGAATTTTGCTATTTATCGTGTGCACATTATAAACAATGAACCGGTCTGCAATCCGCCGATCGGAATGCTTACTGCGTGAAATGTATACGCATGCCAACTTGAAGTATCGCCCAGTCTTTTGCCCTGCTTGTCATTTTAGCTCGATCCTCAGCATTCCAAATGTGATCACTTGGTAGTTCTCTGTCTCGGTGGCAAGCGAGCATCGCACCTGAATGGCCTCCGCCTACGATTGCCTGTTGGCGTCGCTCGACGAGATCTCGGGTCAGGCCGTCGGCAGCCTCGTGGACTTGGCCGAATCTGTCTGTCCAGCACTCAGCGAGTACCTCAGCTGGGAGCTGATGGACCCTACGCTACAATTCGTCATCGAGGTACGACAGCGAATCCATCGCTCAGCCATTCGCTGCGCTAAAGTGGTGCGGGAAGCGTTGACAACGGTGCCCCTTTTCCTGTCCGTGTTGACCAGGAGGACGTGCTGCCTGCCAACATCGCGACAGTGTTCACGGCGCTCCCTGATGTCATGCGTGACTGGTTCGGCTCGACACAAACCGCTGTGCTGGAGCTGAGCCAGCTGCACGCTGCGCACGCTGCATGACAAGTCTGATGCCCTTTGCCGTACCCCTCGATCCATGTTAGTTTCCCCGTGGCTGAGCTTCAGATCAATCCGTAACTTCCGGCATATCCGTGTGACGTGGACAGAGGGTGGATATTACCGTACCAGCAAAAGCACTTGATCTTGAAGTTGAGCTGTGCGTGTTGACGTCGACAGCTCAAACGCCCATGTCGTCAACGGCTCGCTCGTCCCAAAGCCACGCACTCGACGCTCCTGGGCACATTGAAGTAAGCCCGAGGAGAAGGAGACGCTTTGGGCACTTGTGATTGGCGGAATAAAAATTTGAGACCATGTGATTGGCCAATTGCAGTGCGAAAGTACAGCACGTGATCAACACTCTCAATATTTGCAGTGGGTGGTGGCCGTGTCTGACATCTGACGGCAGTGGTGGCGACTGCATGACATCAAGCGACAGACCCACGGAGCCCCGTGTGACTGGCCGTTGAGGGGGAGCGTGTCTATGGAGAGAAGCAAGAAAATTCCTGCAGGTTGGGGTGGGTTAATCCATCCGCGTCGTTCTCGAAGGGATTCCGGACGCCTGGTCCGACCGCGCGCTCCTACTCTCTTTCTCTCTTCAGTTTGAGATTTGCCTCACAACAAGCAACAAGACAAGAGAAGAAGTCCAAGAGCTTCCCCCAACCAACGGCGATGCTGTCACCAATGCAAGTGGGCGATGCCGCGCTCGGCCAGATGTGCGAGGCCGCGGTGTTCGTGGCAGACCACGTCATGCCTCGTGTCTCCAAGTACTGGTTCCACTGGGAGACGTCCAACGACAACCTCGGCCCGATCATCCCGGTACGTGTGAGAGAGGTGATGATCTCTGCTATGCCAAGTCTCTGATTCTCACACTTGCTCCTCTCCACAGGAATGGGCCGGCGACCTCCATGAGACCACAACCTCATCAGCAAAAGCTACGCCGCCACGAGCTCCCGCGGCCAACGCGTAGCCAGACGCCAAAAGCTGAAGAAGAGATAACCTTGATGCATACATACAGTCATATTTATACGTCCATCCTTCCCGTGGGCCCCTCCAGAGTCTCGTTCTTTCTGAAGCTTGGCAGCATGCCCGCTTCCACCGTTGACCCCTCACATGCGCGTGCCAGAAAATGCGCACACGTCACAGACTCAGATTTAGACTCTGATTTGATTCTCCGATGTGGTACACACCACCTTACCCTCATACTGCAATCAGTGGATGCAATATCCGTCTGTATTCGAATCACCCTCATATAGCAACTGAGCCCCAACTGGGCCTTTGGTTGGCCGGCGTTGCGCCGGCCCGCCACCAAGCAAAGCGCCTTCATAAACCGATTCCTGTGGAGCCGTTCATTAGCTGAGAAGCAAGAATCAAGCAAAATGGTTGCCTCTAAGAAGACGGTATGGAAGAGACTCGCCTTCGCCTTTCGCCGGCGTCGTGTCGCCGCCGCTGCCCCCGCCGCCGCCACTCGCCGCCTCTGTCTCTCTCTTCCATCCGTTGGACGAGGATCGAAATGAATGAACAAAGTCGACGCGTGGAGACCTCGTCGCCTCGCTGTCCGATTGACTGGGGATACCGAGAGTGCTCCCCCCTTCCTCTTCGCTCTGTGTAGCCACGGGGCGTTGAGAAGGGGAGGGCGCCTCCGCTCTTAGTCGATGGACTTCGTGGTGCGGGACTCTCGCGTTGGCGGCGTTCACAACCATTGCGACCCCACGAATGACTGATCCTAGAGATTAGGCTCCCGGTCGTCGTGGCGATGCCACGCACTGCATCCGCTCTCCTCGAAAGAGGCAGGTGGACGTGGTGTGGGGTTATTGCCGCGCGCGGGAGGCCGTGTGTGCTGTGGGCGAGACGGCGACCTGACGCCGCCCAGCTCTCCCGATGACCATGATGCTGACCGTTGTATATGCGCGATTTTTGCCTCTTCGCGAGAACAGAAGAAGACCACCGAGAACATCAACTCGCGCCTGCAGCTTGTGATGCGCTCGGGTAAGGTCGCGCTTGGCTACAAGCAGACCCTGAAGAACCTGCGCTCGACCAAGGGTACGTCCACGATTTATATCCAGCGAGCCATGTTATTCGTTGTACTGGGTGCTAACGGCTCCCTCATCAACTACAGCCAAGCTCGTCATCATTGCCGCCAACACGCCGCCGCTCGTCAAGTCGGAGGTCGAGTACTACTCGATGCTCGCCAAGACGCCGGTGCACCACTTCGCTGGCAGCAACAACGACCTCGGCACGGCCTGCGGCAAGTACTTCCGCGTCGGTGTCATGACCGTCCTTGACGCCGGTGACTCGGACATCCTCCGTGCTCAGGAGTAAGCTCTTTCTTCGGACAACGTGGTTGACCTTTTGCTTGGTGTGTCCTTGAAGGCCCCTGCGGCCTCGAGGTGCATCGGTTAAACCTTCAAACATGTCTTCCTATTGAGGCAAAAAAATTTTGTTTGTTGTTGATGGTATCGTGGGTGTTGGTGATGTGGCTCTTGGGCTGTGCGCAGGGAGGCTAATGGTGTCGAAACACTAGTATTCCAAGTCTGTGGTGGAAGATGTGCAGAAGCCCCTGTTCTGAGCTTTTTCCTACGCCACATGCAGCCCTGTTTGCACAGAGACAAGGAAAAGGATAGGGGCGGCTTGGCTGGAAAAAAATGTAGGGTCTATTCGGGCTTGAACTTGTTCGCTTTCTTGAGCTTCTCGACGATTTGCCGGTCCTCTTCGAAGCGCTCGCGGAGCGACTTGAGCTCTGCGAATAAATGAACACAACCCACGTGAGCCACAATCGTTCTCCCTTCTGGACATGCCCCAGATCTGCGCTATACCCACGTCCTCGCTTCTTCTCGCGCATCTGGAAACGGTAAAAGTTCTCCATCTCCTTCGACTTCTGCTTCTTCGCCGGCTGCGCAAACTCCTCCGGGAGCGGCTTCTTGCGCTTGGAGCTCACAACCGTCACAAAGCCGTCCTCGTCGACCTGGTTCTTCAGCTCTTCCAGCTGCCGCGTTTCCTATACAACACGATACGTAAGTCGACGCTGTGTCGGCCGGCCCGCTGACGGTAGAATAATAACGCACCTCTTCCTCCTGGGCGTCAAAACCGGCCATGAAACGGTCGGCCAGGTTCTTCACGGCCTCCAGACCCGGCTTGTTCGCGCGGTACTCCTCCAAGTAGGCTATCATACAATTTAGCAACACATGAGCTCCTTTGAATCCCTCATCGCCCCTCACGTGTCCCAGTCTCGCCGGTGGAGAGCGCCATTCCATACCTTGCAGCCCGGTGGTCTCTTCGGGCAGCTCGCACTCCAGCTGCTTGATGCGCAGCACGTCGTCGACCGACTTCTTGGCCTTGAACACGACGTGGGCGGTCTTGGCCATGAGCGGGTCGCTGCCGTCGGGCGCCGCGCCCGCGACGATGTGCTGGATCGCGCCGACGCTCGCGAGGCTGGTGCGCAGCCACTCGTCGTCGCTGTTGACCGGCAGGTTCACAAAGTACACCGAGCGGTCTGCCGCGAGCGCCGACTCGCCGCCTTTCTCGCTCTCCTTGGCGTGGTGCTTCTTCACGTAGATGTACCGCTGGAACGCGGCGCCGTGGGCCGCCAGCGGCAGCGCGATCGCGTGGTACCCGCCGACGCTCGTCATGGTGGTCTTGTGCTTTCGTTGTCGCTTCGGGTTCCTGACAATTTGGCTGGGCAGCAGCCATGTCCGACACTGATTGGCTGAAAAGATCAAACGCGTACTTAACCGCTAGGTGCGGTTTTAGGTTTGCGTACCAGTACTATGGTACACCAAGAACCGATTTTTAGACGCGATGAGGAGCAGGTCAAAAATGGAGAGCTCCGGGGGGATGGAGATGGCGCATGGACGTTTGCTGGCTCGCTCGTGATGCGAGATCGCCGACCCTCACCGGCGCAGGACGCACACCACCTCGTGCCGGCGTCGCTGAGCGCCCCGCTGGGCATTTTAGACGTCGCGACGCTCCAGTTCCTGCTCGGACCGTCGGATCAGGCGCCACAGCACCGTATCGTCAAGCGGCATTCGGGAGACGGCGACCGACCGGCGTCCTCCGAGCTCGCGCGCGCCTACGGTGTGGACCACGATGGCGGTGATGTGTCTCCACGAGCCGCACGCCGCGCGCGCAAACGAAACTTTCCGTTGGTCAACGCCAAGCGCCGTACCGTGGCGTTGAAGCTCGAGCCCATGGACGCGACTCCATCCCCGCTTCGTCCACAGCACGGCCGCGCTCGTCACGCTGAACCGCGAGAGCCGCACCGAGAGAAGTCACGGAACACGTCAGCAGTCGTACCAGCGAAACCGAGCGCCGCGCGGACAGCGCCGCCCATCTGCTCCAGCGAACGCACG
>JAMFLL010001977.1:0-12000 GCA_027475725.1 Pythium rhizo-oryzae | reverse complement strand
GGTCAACGCCACGGCGCCCAAGCCCTCGGTGAGCCTCAGCTCGGCCACGGTCTCCACGGCCTCGTGCCGCGACTCGGACCTCACGCTGCGCAGCCAGTTTAGCAGTCTCAACACCACGTCCACCACGAACGCCACGATGACCACGAGCTCACTCGGCTTCAGCATGTCGGCCGTCGGCGCCAACTCCAACTTCCTGCTCATGCAGACCGTGCGCTCGTCCTCGGACTGGAAGACCCGCAACCTCAACACGGTCAAGCAGTTCTACACGCTCTGGACGAGCCAGTTCCTGGACCATGACGGCCCGAGCGAGTCGGCCGCCAACCTGCTCAACCTCTTCCCGCTCTGCTCCACCGACATGACGCTCACCGTGCGGTATCCGTGCGAGTTCTTGCCGTCCACGAGCTTCTACGGCCGTGAGGGACTCGTGGACGTCGTGCTCGGTATGTCCAAGTTCATCCACTTCAAGAAGTTCTCGGTCGCGCGGTACCTGAGCACCAAGCAGCCCAACGTCTTCCAGGTGCTGGCCTCGGGCAAGATCTGGAACAAGTCGCTCCAGCGCGAGTTCATCTTCAACACGCGCGACGAACTGCAGCTGAGCCCCGGTGGTCGCGTGCTCAACATCCAGATGCAGATCGAGGTCGACCTCATGGCCTTCCAGATGACGGACGCGGACAAAAAGTCGGCCAAGTCGGACCGCACGTACCAGGCGTCGACCTCCAAGCGCGTGCTCTCGCTGTCGATCCAGCACTTCCACGTAAACCGCGTGCTGGGCAAGGGCACGTTCGGCACCGTTGTTCTCGCGGAACGCAAGAGCTCAGGCGAGATCTTCGCGGTCAAGATCCTGGAAAAGGGCTCCATGTCTAATTACGACAAGCTGCGCACCAAGACCGAGATGCGGATCCTGCGTGACATTCACCACCCGTTCATCGCACCGCTGCGGTTTGCGTTCCAGAGCAACTCGCGCGTGTTCCTCGGGATGGAGTACTATCCGGGCGGCAGCCTGTACACGCACATGAACCGCTTCTCGGCCAACAAGGAGCACCGCATCAAGATCCCCCTCGATCTGAATCGCGTCAAGTTCTACGCCGCGCAGATCGTGCTCGCGCTGTGCCACTTGCACGCGTGCGACATTGTCTATCGCGACCTCAAGCCCGACAACATCATGATCGACGACGTCGGCAACATCGCGCTGGTGGACTTCGGTCTTTCCAAGACGAACGTCGCGCAGCTCAGCGGAGCCCGAACGATGGCGGGTTCACCCGCGTACACGGCGCCGGAGCTGCTCAAGCCCAAGCGGTCCCGTGACTACGGAAAGGCAGTGGACTGGTGGTGCCTCGGCATCTTGATCTATGAGATGCTGCTCGCAAAGCGACCGTTCCACCACCTCAACGTCTCGGTGCTCTATAAGCTCATCGAGAAGGATCCCGTCAAGTTCCCGCCGAAGGCAGCAATCCCTCCGGACGCGAAGAGCCTGATTCTGGGTCTGCTGGACAAGGACCCGACCAAGCGTCTCGGCGCGCGGCAGGCGAGCGACGTGCTCACGCACCCGTTCTTCCGTGACGTGCAGTGGGATCTCGTGCTGCGCAAGAGGATCCAACCGCCATGGGTCCCGGCGCCGCTCACGCTCGAGGAGGAAAAGGCCAAGAACCCGGACATCAACTTCGACAAGTACTTGGCCTCCAAGACCGCGTCGACAGGCAGCATTTTCAACATTATCTTCCCGTGGAAAACCCCGAGCTCAACCGCACGAGCGCGCAAGCAGAGCACTGCCGACAACGACACGTTCGGCAAGTTCAGCTATATCAGCGACACGACCAACTCGTTCCTCGTGGATGAGGACGAGATGCTCGAGTCGGCGTTCACGGGACGCCGCAGCATCCAGCTCCAGGCGCTGTCGGCCGAGACATGAGCGCGGGGAACCGACGGACAGCCCCGCGCCACGCGTCTCCCTCTTTTTTACAGCTACACAGTTCACCTCCTCGTCAAGTACACTAGAACAACTAATATGATCAAACACACGCTCTCATGGACACCAGTGCGTTCACGTTTGGCTTCAGTTGGAACCTAACATTGCAACCAGGGCTTTGTTACAGCACAAGAGTAGTTTGGTGCGCCCAGGGCGGACATGCAGGTGGATATGCGTGATGGAGGAGGCCTCAGAAGGTTCAGTCGACGCACTGCGAGATCAAATGCGAAACGATCTGCTCATACAGTAATTGGACATTCTGAAATATCATCACGGGCCTCCAAGCTACAAGGGAACTGATGTGCGCTGGCAAATTGAAGAGTGAGGAAGCAGGAGCCGGAGGGAGGGAAACCTTCCAAGGCTCGAGGAGGAATCGATTGGCGCGCATCACACGCGAGATGGCCCCAATTCATTTTTGAATCGTGGTGATCACGCCCAGAAAAGACCAGGCCAAGCTAAGCTAAGAGACCAAATCTGATTGGGTTTTCTGTCTAATCGAGGTTTGGAGAAACAGTGATTTTCAAGTCCACTTTACTGGAGTGAATGTTGGTTCAAGTTGAAGTAAAACCAAGATACCTTCGCCCCGTGCAGCCATTTGCGAACACACGAATGTGTGGAACCACACAGCTCCAGCACGACGGCCAAAAAGACCGAGACACTGAACCTCCCACAGATCGAAACCTCGTTTTCAACAAGTGAATGCCTATGGAGTCCCTGGGTCATAGGTGCGACGGAAGCTCCCCATGGTAGCCCGAAGGTTGGCGACAACCTGAGGAAGACAGCGAGCCGAGCACGGCAAAACGTGTGGGACAACCTCAACCGAGCCCGTGCGTAGCACACAGGGAGTCTAAGGAGTCGGAATGAGGATTCATGAAGATGGCTCGTTAGTGCGGGCACACCAGTTCCCGACACGTAGTGCTGGGGCTGAAACCGTGACCGATTCAGCCACCGACGCGAATCGCGCCATGGACACGCGTCACGCTCGTTTACACCAGCCGCGGGACCAGCTGTGTAGTCTCTGAAGCACATCACGTTCACCTCATAGGAGAGGTGTGGGAGCGTGTGGGCCGACACTCGTGGTCGTGCGCTGTGGTTGCTCTGCACTTGCTAGCTTCATCCTATTATTGCTGGTTGGCTGTGTTGCCAGCACTGCTATTCGTGGGCACAGAGACTAAACGGCCGACCAAGCAGATTAGCTTTATCGCCCGCATCGTAAACGTGAGAAACGGACTGCATGCGTCCAATCACCGTGAAGAAATGACCGAGTGACTATTCTCGCGGCTATTCTCGTACAGTCTGGAGTTGGGGACCATCAAACCAAAGCCTTCGTCGAATTCGCGGGCGATCTCCGCGAATCGATTAAGGTGTGCGACACTTCTCGAAACGACCGCTCGCCACCACGCGGCCGTCGCTTGGGACCGCAAGAGTTGTTTTTAGACGGATCGTGTTGGATGCGCGAGCCGTTGTGCGATCGATGGAGCAGACCTTTTCCTAGGCGTTTCATGGCTGCTTTCTTTTAGTTTTTTTTTGTTCTGAGTCAACGGGGCCCTATGCCATAGGCCATAGGGATTGAGATCCCGTTGGATACAGATCTAGGAATATGAAGAGGGAAGAGGTGGCGCGGTTTCTCTGCACGAGATCGCTGGAGCGAGATTGTCGCTGGTGTGGTAAGAACGATGCCCAGGCCAGCGGGTGCGATCGAAGGAGGGAGAGAAAAGTAAGTTTCTGCACGATCCCAAGACCACCAGCGAACGCTCGGGGTCGCTCTCTGACAGCACAGCGCTCTCAAAGGGCTTCGCGTTCGTTTCTTGGCCTACCCCCAAACGCTACGCTCCACTGCATAGCGCCGCCCACTATACTTTCGCGACCACTCTGCGATTCGCCGACAGCCGACACGACGCGACACGAAACGACACCAGGCGGAGAGTGGGCAAGCAGGCAAGCAGGCGGTCACTTACTGTAAGATGAGTGTACACGCGTCGGGTGCGTTCAAGCTCGCGACGGCGGACCTCGTTCGGCTGATTGAGACCCCACACGAGAAACAGGCCGAGCAGCTTGCACGCCTCGGCGGTATTGACGGCGTCGCGGCGGCGCTGGGCGTTGACATTCGGAAGGGCCTGGACGGCAGCAACGCCACCGACCTCAAGAAGCGAGAGGATGCGTTTGGATCCAACTACATCCCGCCGCCGCGTTCGAAGGGCCTGCTGGAGCTCATGTGGGAGGCATTCCAAGACGTAACGACAATTGTGCTCGCGTGTTCGGGTGTGGTGTCGATCGTTCTGGCCGTCACGGTGGGAAACCACCCGGACACGGGCTGGATCGAAGGTGCGTGTATCATCTTCGCGGTCTTGGTCGTGACATTCGTCACCGCTGTGAACGACTACCAGAAGGAACGCCAGTTCAAGGCACTGAACGCGGTCAAGGACGACGAGAAGATTAAGTGCATCCGCAACGGCGTGCCGTGCGAGGTGTCCAAGTACGGCATTTTCGTGGGCGACATTGTGCGCGTGGATTTGGGCGACATCGTGTGTGCCGATGGCATCGTGTTTGACGAGAAGGAGCTGAAGCTGGATGAGAGTGCGATGACTGGTGAGTCGGACCTGCTGAAGAAGAATGTCGACAACCCTTTCTTGCTGTCTGGTACGAAGGTGATGGAGGGACTGGGTAAGATGATGGTGATTGCAGTGGGCGAGAACTCACAGGCGGGTATCATCAAGAAGCTGATCAACGGTAAAGGTGGTGAGAAGGGCAAAGAGGCAAAGAAGAAAGAAGGCGTTGTGACTCCGGTGGGTCCGACTGTCGCGGATCCGGCAGGGCCGGCTAAAGCGAACGGTACCGTGGAGCAAAAGGAGGAGTACGAAGAGGAGCACGCTCAATCCCCACTCGAAGCAAAGCTCTACCGACTGACAATCCTCATTGGGAAGATGGGCACGAGCATCGCGCTGCTCGTTTTCGCTATCATGTGCATCCGATTCTCGGTCAAAAAGTTCGGCAGTGAAAAGCAACCGTGGAAGAACTCGTACATCAGCGACTACCTCCAGTTCTTCATCATTTCGATCACCGTGCTGGTCGTCGCCATCCCGGAAGGCTTGCCACTCGCCGTCACCATTGCCCTCGCATACTCGGTCAAGAAGATGCTCAAGGACAACAACCTCGTGCGTCACTTGGACGCATGTGAGACCATGGGTAGTGCCACGACGATCTGTTCCGACAAGACTGGCACGCTTACGACGAACCGCATGACGGTGATGCAAGTGTGGATTGGCGGCTCGGAGTTCAGCGTCGCCAGCCAAGCAGCGGACGAAATGTCATCGGCCACGAGGGAAGCGTTTTGCAACGGCATCTGCGTGAACTCGACCGCCGAAATCCTTCCTCCTAAAGTGCCAGGCGGTCAGCCGGAGCACACGGGTAACAAGACCGAGTGTGCGCTGCTGCAGTTTGTTCGCGACTGCGGCGTGGACTACTCGCAGGTACGCGCCAACACCGAGGTGGCGCACATGCTGACGTTCTCTAGTAAGAAGAAGCGCATGTCAGTGGTCGTCAAGAAGTCGCCGTCTTCGTGCCGCATCTACACCAAAGGTGCGACGGAGGTCGTGTTGGGCCTGTGCTCCAAGATGAAGCGGCTCGACGGGTCAGTGGCCACCTTGGACGGGAATCAAAAGAACATCATCTTACGGTCCGTGATCGAGAAGTACGCCTCGCAAGGGTACCGCACGCTGTGCATGTCGTACCGCGACGTGGACTGCTCGGCCGAGGACATCAGCAAGTGGCCGGACGACGAAGTGGAGCAAGACCTTACCTGTGTCGGCATCGTGGGCATCGAAGACCCCGTGCGCAAAGAAGTGCCCGAGTCGATCCGTATCTGCCACCGCGCGGGTATCGTTGTGCGAATGGTCACGGGTGACAACATCACCACCGCCCGCTCGATCGCCGGCAAGTGTGGCATCATTAGCCCGGGAGACGGCGCGCTCGTCATGGAAGGGCTCGAGTTCCGCACACGCGTGCTGGACGGGCGAGGTAACATCATCCAGTCCGAGTTTGACAAGATCTGGCCCATGCTCCGCGTACTCGCGCGGTCGTCCCCCAAGGACAAGTACACGCTGGTCACAGGGCTCATGCAGTCGAATGTCATGCCGCACGGCCCGCAGGTGATCGCTGTGACTGGCGATGGTACCAACGACGCGCCAGCGCTCAAGAAGGCTAACGTCGGCTTTGCCATGGGCATCAGCGGCACCGCCGTGGCCAAGGACGCATCCGACATTATCCTCATGGACGATAACTTCACGTCGATCGTGCAGGCGATCAAGTGGGGGCGCAACGTGTACGACTCGATCGCCAAGTTCTTGCAGTTCCAGCTCACGGTCAACGTCGTGGCGATCACGCTGGCGCTGATCGGCGCCATCGTGCTGGAGCAGTCGCCGCTCACGGCCGTGCAGCTGCTCTGGGTGAACCTGATCATGGACTCGTTCGCGTCACTGTCGCTGGCGACCGAGCCGCCGACGCCGGCGCTGCTCGAGCGGCGGCCGTACCCCAAGACCAAGCCGCTGCTGTCCAAGAAGATGACCAAGCACATCTTCGGGCAGGCGGCGCTGCAGCTCGGGATCCTGCTCTGGCTCACCTTCGCCGGCGAGAAGATGCTGGGCGTCAAGTCGGGCCGGTACCTGGACCTCAGCGAGGAGGAGCGGCTCGAGCCGAGCGTGCACCTCACCGTGGTCTTCAACACGTTCGTGTGGCTGCAGCTCTTCAACGAGATCAACAGTCGCAAGATCCACGACGAGATCAACGTGCTGGACGGCATCATGGGCAACGACATCCACCACTACGTCACGGTCTTCCAGGTCGGCATGCAGGTCATCATCGTGCAGTTCACGGGCAAGTTCTTCAGCTGCGCGCCGCTCAACGCCGAGCAGTGGGGCATCTCGATCGGGCTCGGCGCGCTCTCGCTGCCCTGGGGGCTGCTGCTGCGCCTGCTCTCGTCCAAGCGGCTGCCGGCGTGGATGGCGATCTGCCACGAGAGCGAGGCCGTGAGCGTGCGCGGCGTGCAGAACCCCAAGGCCCACGCCACGTGGATGCGCGGCGTGATGCGCGTGCAGGCGCAGCTGCGCGTGGCCAGCGCCTTCCGCAAGGGGCTCGTGGCCAAGGGCGCCGTGGCCGACGGCGGCGGCGACCACTAGGCGAGTACGTCGGGATCGATCCAGAGTGAGACGGGGGACGATGGCCACGGCGGCGGAGGCTGGCGGAGGAGGAGGAGCGGGGGAGGAGGCGGAGGAGGAGGCTCCGCTGCTCCGCTCCTCCGCTCGCTCACGGACGGAGATAGAGATCGAGCCACGGCATCGCAAGACAGGACGTCCGTGTCACGCGGCGGTGTAATCTATTTATGGAGGGAGCGCGCCGATTCCTCAAATTTCACGAAACCCCACCAACAAGGTGCGTTTGGTTGGAATCGTTCCACCTCAAAAACGAGGTGCTTTCAGTCATTTCCCCGTAACCGTACCCTCCTCGCTCATCTATTTCGCATCCATCTCCTAACTGGATCTCCTCAGAACCTCACGAACCTAAATGCGGCGCGCGCGCGCGTGAAGCGGCATGACGCGGGGTATTTATACACGTCCATGACGGCCCCTCCAGGGCGCCGCCGGGGCGCGGGAGGGCGCCCACGGGGGCGTCGCCGGGCGCCGGAGGCGACGCGCCCGCGAAACGACGCATTTCGGAAACGAAGCGCGAACAGCAGCGCGCGCGCCGCTGCCTCCGCGCCCGCCGTCTCCCTCGTCTTGCGCGCCGCTTCCGTCGCCGTCGTTGTCTTCGTCGCTGCATCGCCGCGATGGCGTTCAAGCTGCTGGCCGCCGACCTCATCCGGCTCGTGGAGACGCCCCACGAGAAGCAGGCCGAGCAGCTCGCCAAGCTCGGCAACATCGAGGGCGTCGCGGCCGCGCTCGGCGTCGACATCCACAAGGGCCTCGACAGCAACAACGCCACCGACCTCAAGGCCCGCGAGAATGTGTTCGGCTCCAACTACATCCCGCCGCCGCGCTCCAAGGGCCTGCTCGAGCTCATGTGGGAGGCGTTCCAGGACCTCACGATCATCGTCCTCACGTTCTCGGGCATCCTCTCGGTCATCCTCGCCGTCACGGTCGGCGACCACCCGGACACGGGCTGGATCGAAGGCGCGTGTATCATTTTCGCCGTGTTCGTCGTGACCTTTGTCACGGCCGTGAACGACTACCAGAAGGAACGTCAGTTCAAGGCACTGAACGCGGTCAAGGACGACGAGAAGATCAAGTGCATCCGCAACGGCGTGCCGTGCGAGGTGTCCAAGTACGGCATTTTCGTGGGCGACATTGTGCGCGTGGATTTGGGCGACATCGTGTGTGCCGACGGTATCGTGTTCGACGAGAAGGAGTTGAAGCTGGACGAGAGTGCGATGACGGGTGAGTCGGATCTACTCACAAAGAACCGAGAGAACCCGTTTCTTCTATCGGGCACGAAGGTGATGGAGGGTCTGGGCAAGATGTTGGTGATCGCGGTGGGCGAGAACTCGCAGGCAGGTATCATCAAGAAGCTGATCAACGGCAAGAGCGGCGAGAAGAAGAAGGATGAGAAGAAGCAGGAGGTCGCTCCTGCTCCAGCTGCAGCGTCGGGTAACGTCGAAGCCAAGGCGAACGGCACCGTGGAGCAAAAGGAGGAGTACGAAGAGGAGCACGCCCAATCCCCACTGGAGGCGAAGCTATACCGACTGACAGTGCTTATCGGTAAGCTTGGTACGACCGTCGCGCTGCTCGTGTTCTTCGTCATGTCGATCCGATTCTCTATCCACAAGTTCCACGAAGACAAGTTGGACTGGGACAACAAGTATATCACCGACTACCTCCAGTTCTTCATTGTGTCGATCACTGTGCTCGTCGTCGCCATCCCGGAAGGCTTGCCACTCGCCGTCACCATTGCCCTCGCATACTCGGTCAAGAAGATGCTCAAGGACAACAACCTCGTGCGCCACTTGGACGCGTGTGAAACCATGGGCAGTGCCACGACGATCTGTTCCGACAAGACCGGGACGCTGACGACGAACCGCATGACGGTGATGCAAGTGTGGATTGGCGGCTCCGAGTTCAGCGCTGCCAGCCAGGCGGCAGATGAGATGTCGCCCGCGACCAAGGAGGCGTTTTGCAACGGCATCTGCGTGAACTCGACCGCCGAGATTCTTCCTCCGAAGGTCGCAGGCGGCCAGCCGGAGCACACGGGTAACAAGACCGAGTGTGCGCTGCTGCAGTTTGTTCGTGACTGTGGCGTGGACTATCCGCAAGTCCGGGCCAACACCGAGGTGGCGCACATGCTGACGTTCTCCAGTAAGAAGAAGCGCATGTCGGTTGTGGTGAGAAGATCTCCTTCAACGTGCCGCATCTATACCAAGGGCGCCACGGAGGTTGTGTTGGGTCTGTGCTCGAAGATGAAGCGGTTGGATGGGTCGGTAGCGAGTTTGGACCCCAATCAGAAAGACATCATTATCCGCTCCGTCATCGAGAAGTACGCCTCGCAAGGGTATCGCACGCTGTGCATGTCGTACCGCGACGTGGACTGCTCAGCTGAAGAGATCAGCAAGTGGCCGGACGACGAGGTGGAGCAGGACCTCACCTGTGCGGGGATCGTCGGTATTGAAGACCCTGTTCGAAACGAAGTACCAGACGCTATTCGAATCTGCCACCGCGCCGGTATCGTTGTGCGTATGGTCACGGGTGACAACATCACCACCGCTCGGTCGATCGCTGGCAAGTGTGGCATCATCAGCCCAGACGATGGTGCGCTCGTGATGGAAGGGCTCGAGTTCCGCACGCGCGTATTGGACGGCCGTGGCAACATCATCCAGTCCGAGTTTGACAAGGTCTGGCCTACACTTCGTGTGCTCGCTCGATCATCCCCCAAGGACAAGTACACGCTCGTGACGGGTCTCATGCAGTCCAACGTCATGCCTTACGGCCCACAGGTGATTGCGGTCACAGGCGATGGCACCAACGACGCGCCGGCGCTCAAGAAGGCCAACGTCGGTTTCGCCATGGGTATCAGTGGAACCGCCGTGGCCAAGGACGCGTCCGACATTATCCTCATGGACGACAACTTCACGTCGATCGTGCAGGCGATCAAGTGGGGGCGCAACGTGTACGACTCGATCGCCAAGTTCTTGCAGTTCCAGCTCACGGTCAACGTTGTCGCCATCGCGTTGGCATTCCTCGGTGCAGTCATTCTTGAGCAGTCACCGCTGACAGCAGTGCAAATGTTGTGGGTGAACCTGATCATGGACTCATTCGCGTCGCTGGCATTAGCGACTGAACCTCCGACTCAGGCATTGCTGGAGCGACGGCCGTACCCAAAGACCAAGCCTTTGCTCTCCAAGGCGATGACCAAACATATCCTCGGCCAATCGGTGCTACAGTTGGTGATTCTGCTATGGCTCACATTTGCTGGCGAGAAGATGCTGGGCGTCGACTCTGGGCGATACCAAGATCTTCCGGAAGACCACAAGGGTGACCCGACAGAACACATGACGGTGATCTTCAACACGTTCGTGTGGTTGCAGCTCTTCAATGAGCTCAACTGTCGCAAGATCCACGACGAGCTCAACATTCTCGACGGCATTATGGGCAACCAGGTGTACCTGTACGTGACGATTTACCAGATCGCCATGCAGATCATCATCGTGCAATTCACTGGTCGATTCTTCAACTGCAAGCCGCTGAATGCCGAGCAGTGGGGCATCTCCATCGGGCTCGGCGCGCTGTCTCTACCAGTGGGCTTCGTCCTCCGGTACTGGTCGTCCAAGCGCCTGCCGCGATGGATGGCCATCTGCCACGAAAGCGACGCCGTCGACGTGCAAGGCGTGCCAGGCCTCGAGAAGGCCGCGAAGAAGAGCGCCGCGGCACAGTCGGCTCTCCACTAATAGTGTCCATGCAGCCGGTCGGGAGGCCGACACGCTGCTGGAAAAACATGGGCGAGGAACCGTGGCCATCCACAGGGCGGGCAAAGCGATTTTTGACTGCCACGCAGCGGCTTCCACTGCCTGGCATGCGACCGAGTGCCATCCGCGTGGCATGCCCAGACGGTCGCCGCCACCAATGCTAGAGACTCGGCGGCGCCCGCCTCCCAACCCGACACCTGCAGATAGTTCTTTTGCATCCATTCTCTTGTATATCAGCATTCCCCCCATTATTCTCTCTCATTGAGTCAGTCGCGGCCAAGCCGCCGAGGTGCCCTTTGGAGATCCAATGGCACCGTGGCAGTGCCATGAAATATACTCTTTTTGAATAATTCCATGTCAAAGGGTGGTTTCTGCCAGTGTCCGATTGTGGCGTCTGTGGGAGTTGTGGGACCAGTCAGATCCCGCCCGCCATTTAGACTCGGGTTTGGGGGCTGTCGGCTCTGCCATGAATCTCTAACCGCCACCAAAGCAACACAGATCTGCCGGACAGCGGGTTGGTTGGACCGGTATCTGTCGCATCGTACAGGGCCCGGGAGTTCCCCTTTCTGCCTGCCAGCCCGTGCCATTGTCATCGACTTGCCCAAGGCGAACGTCAGGCTCCATCCTCCTGGCGCGACTGACCCGTCTCTCTCCGCCGGGCTCCTACGCACACACTCTCCCTGTATCCCCCAGCTGCCACTGGCAGTGCCAGCGCACTTCACGCGCGGTTCAGCTTCCGCCGTCTCCGCCGCCGTGACTGTCACAAGCGCGATTCGTCCGTGGGTCTAACGGTCCCGGCATTTCCGCATCTTCCGAGTCGGCCGCGCCACCGGGGGACCTAACCACGGGGACCTAACCAACCAACCATGGTCCAGTTCGCCAAGAAGCTCGCGGCCGCGCAGCGCCCCGAGTGGCAAGGGTGCGTGCGCCGTGGTCGTGGTTAGTTTTAGACCCCCCCGCCGACGCGTCTAACCGCTGTCTGTCTCACTTGTAGCCACTACCTCGAGTACAAGCAGCTCAAGAAGAAGCTCAAGGGCGTGCTGGCGTCGCGGCGCGACCTGCTCGCGGCGCCGCCCACGGCCGCGGC
>JAMFLL010001976.1:1813-12004 GCA_027475725.1 Pythium rhizo-oryzae | reverse complement strand
TACTCTAGTTGCACGGCTGTAGTACTGTATGCGACGGTTGCTCTCGGAAGGGAGACAAGGGCAGGCTCGTGGGTGGCACTGGAGACGGACGGCCACTGGGGCGGACGTTTACGCACTTGCCTTCAATCTGCGCATCTCGCGCGACTCCGGGCCGGTTTCGAGGAGTCGTTTGCCCATCTCACCGTCCGTGGTGAGACCGTGAACCCAGAGACAATCATGGAGTGTCGCCACGAAAGCTGTTGCCAGCTGGATCGACGGTTCGGTCCAATCTTGACATCAAGCGCCAGTACAGAGCCGTACACGCCATGGCGTTCCCGTCGCGAGCCCCACTTTCAAAGCCAAGCTGAAAGATTTGCTGAGGCCTCTCTTTGTGAGTTTCTGGATCCACGCCCAGAGTTCAGTCCAGTGGGTTGCAACGAGGACTCACCGTGAAGTCCACGCTTCCGCCCACACTGTCACAGTGTCACTGTGGGCCACAGTGCGAGAATATCTCACGGCGGAGGAACTTCCACGGTGGAGGTACCTTCTCGGGGAGCCTCATGTTCTGGCTACAGTATTGAAGCTAAATGACAAGACCACACATATTTTTTTTGCCGTCGTGTGTCTGACAAAAACAGGCCGTGGGCCACATCAGCATTCTTACACGTGCCGCATGCCGCACACAGCATCGCGGTCCAGAGCTCCAGATTTGCAGCAATCGCGTTTGAGGTTCGGATTTCTCTTTTGTCATGGTGAAGGCACCAGCGCACTTCGCCACATTGGTCTCACGACGATGCTTTCCATGGGGCATCGCGGCTTAAACTTCGCTCGCATTCCCATAGCTGTCGATTCCGTCCTGGCTGAATGAGACTAGAGTTCCGTCCGTGCCCCAAGATCCTGTGTGTCAGGCCATATGAACAGCTGCAAGCGCACGCGCAAATGTGTCCCTCGAGCCACGGTGTGCCAAGAGGAGGAAGCTCCAGCTGCGTGGATTCAAGATGGCGTAGGGCACCTCGATTGACGTGATATGAAATGCCAGTCTAACATGACGACCAACTAAGGGAATCAAGCGCTTGACCTCAGACCACGCGCTCGATTCCCTTCCGCCACATCAACGATCTGGCGTGCGTACGCACGCCAAAGGCGACAGCTGGCAGCTCACTGAGCCCCAGTCTGTGGGTTCTCAAAGAACGTCAGATGGCCCATCACCGTTCATCACTGATGGATAGGCGGCTAGTCAAGAAGCATCAGTGTGTGGTGTACAAGAAAGTGCGGAACTAGTCAGAGAAGAAGACAGTGCCAGAGCTCGGGGTGGCAGTAGAAAGGGCAGTGGTGAGGCAGAGGTGGACACTGTGGTAATCGAGGAGTCCAATGACGTCCGCGTCGCGTCTAGACTTGGAAACCCGTTGAAAGGCTGTGCGAGGTCGAAGCGCCACACACACTCTCGATAGGTAACGCATGGATCGGGTGTCTTCAGCCATTCGTTGACCGGCCAGAGCCTTGCCCTGCTTGGCGGGTCTTGCGGCGTGCCGTGATCTCCTTTGGATGGCAAAGGTCCTCACGCCATAAATTTGTGGCACTGATCCCTCTCCCTCGGACGCTTACTTCCCCACTGTAGCACTGCTTCCCGGTGAAACATGTTGAAGATGATGTACCTACCGTACTCAGTGTCGTACTGTACTTTGCCGGTGCTTGTGGGACCTGGAGACCGAACCGTCTTACAGCAGTGCATGATGTGCCACCACGACCCGCCAACGCCTGCCATCCTTTTGCGCATGATGGAAGAATCCCCTGGAATGTTACCGTTTCCGGATGCGGCAAGAAGCGAGCACGAGAATCTTCGTAGGCACACTAGTTGGATGGGTGGTGCTCTCGCATTCATGCTCTTGCCGGTACATGAACCTGTGCAGCATGATGCTTTCTACGCCAATTTACGGCTGAGCTACAGAGTCGCAGCGAGGGGTCGAGACGTACTTAGTTTCACCTGCGACTGGCTAGTGGTGGTAACACGGGTCCGTCCGAGCCTGTCTTCGATTCGCCAGCCAGTTCCCTCAAGCTCATGAAGCTCGAAAGTGGGGCGAACGGATGAATTCATCCTTTGCGCTCGAGGGCATGGCAGCGGGTTGTTCGCCTTTTAGATCACAAGATCAAGACTGAGCTCGGTCCGGCGCTGGCCTGGCCGTTGTATTCAAACAGCAAAGGGCATGAATCAAAAGACAAAACAATCCTGACGCAAACATTTCGATTATGCTTCAACACTGACTATCACACTACCAGCGAGTTCATACTCGTCGCACAGAATGTCGAGGTTACTCGCACAAATGGCTCAACTTGATGGTCGCCTCGCCACCAAGAGAACGCGCCCACTTCAACAGGCGACTCTGCATGGAAGAAGCCCATGTCGGGCATGACATCAAGCAGCTCCTGGATCGCGACCGTCTCGACTTCAACTTCCGGCATTGAACGAGGCGTCTCTGGCTTTAGAGCTTCGTCGCTGAAGACGCGAAATGGCATCGTTGTGTGATCGGTAT
The DNA here is from genome assembly GCA_027475725.1 of Pythium rhizo-oryzae. NCBI lineage: Eukaryota > Oomycota > Peronosporomycetes > Pythiales > Pythiaceae > Pythium > Pythium rhizo-oryzae. Next base: position 9,494 of record JAMFLL010001976.1, on the reverse strand, counting down.
CTCGTGAAACCACGTTGTTGTGCCACTCCAGCGACCAGTAGTTCCCGGCCTGCTTCTGCATGGTGTCGTTCTCGCGCTTCAGCGCGGCAGCTTCCTTGGCTGCTTCGAGGAGCTGTAGCTGCAGAGTATAGTGTCGAACTTCGGATTGAAGCTGCTTCATTCGCTCGCGTTGCCGGAGCATGAATTGTCGCTGGTGCACTCGGTGCTTGGCTCGCTTCAGTTCGATCGCCATGCGCGGACGCACGTGACCGGTGGCCCACTTGATGGTATCAACAGTCAAGTACTCGAGGTTGCTGTCTGCAGGCTGGCTGTTGGCGCCGGTAGTGTCCATGTCGGAGAAATTGGTGATGTGGTGTGCGGTAGGTAGCTAGTTGGGAAGTGAAACTGCTCGGGTGTGGGAGGTTTGGCCATGAAAGAAGACAGAGAGAGAGATTCAGGCAGAGTGGAAGAGAAGGCAGTCGTGCGAAGATCCTTTTGCCGCGGACACGCTTTTTCAAGAGCCGTCTGCTCGTCCTATCGTTCGCGTCGTGACCGTGAATACAGTGGCAGTATATTGGACAAGAGACCGCACAGACGTCTCCAGCTCCTCACTGTTTCTTGAATCGCCATTTGCGCTTCTTGTTGTGGGTGTCCTGATCGCGGGTCCTGGATCGTGCCACAGTGAACACCGTGAAGACTCTCGATAGGAGGTGTCGCATGGACCGGCCGCTTTCAATCGTTCCTTGACGCGAGTTACACTTTCGCCATCGTCTCGTACCCCACCCACTCAGTTTCATCCATACAGGAGGAGCTGATCCACACCGCAAAGATCGTTCCGAAACTGACGGTTCCCGAACGTCCTGTTTTTAAGCTGCTCTGTGTAGCCGTCGCACGAAAACAGTGCGCCGTTGTTTTCGCGCCTTCCTTGAGGTCGTGGTAGCCACGGGCTTGCAGATAAGTGGTTGAGCCCCTGGCGCATCAGTACAGCCGTGCAGACAGTTGAGAATCTGGTCCAGGTCCGATGTGGTGGACCAATCGGAACGCCCGATTCCGCCATGATTCGTACAGCCTAAGCGAACTATACTCATCATGCGTGTCGTTCATTTGCGAGTCTCTCCGAAAAACGGAAAGCACAGAGCAAGGCTATTTGTTAAACATACGGTCACACGTGCAGTACACTTGAAGCGCTGTAGCTCGATAGAGGAACCTGATTCTGTGGCAGTCGTGCGCCAAGTGGAATGGCACAATCTTTGGCCAAGTTGCCCTTCATAACGAAGTTCATTATGCTGCAAGACAGCAGAGCAATGTCCCATCGAATTCCACCGTGGAGTTTCCAAGCTAAGCAAGATCGAAGCGCCAATCGTTACAGTACTCAAAGAGGTCACGCCATCACGCCATCGGCCAACCAACATGACTGGGATCGTGAGACCTTCCACGGAGGATGTCAAGGCCCCTCCTGAGCCTTTCGTTTGCTCCTGTCTGGATCAAAGATCCCTCTCAGCCGCGGTAACGGTGTGTTGTAGACAGTGCAGCGTAGAGGCGCTGTAGCCATGATGAGCACATCAAGACTTTGAATCGAAAGCATCAACACATCCGCGCCAAGTTAAAGGAACTCCATCATTCATTTCGCGGTACATAGCTGGAATGCGACTTAGGTCGGCACTGCAGGGGGGGGGGGGGGGGGGGGGGGGCAAAAGCATGAGCAGGATTGTGGTCTCCATTCCTCCTTGTAGCCGATTCAAAATAACCTCGTTCTTCTCTTCGACCACGAACTTGACGTTCTCCAATATTCCGAAAATCCCACCACCTCTAGCCAGTGGCGACAGCAGCAACAGAGTCTGTTCAGGTCTCTCAGGCACTGGCCGCTCGTCCAAGAAGGACAGATTCAACACGGGCCACACAATCGGATCCGCTGGCAGCTGGATACATACAGCTGTCCAAGACGTCAGTCCACCGTTGCGACCAACAGAGGCAGCCAAATCGGTCCTTTCCGTACTGTACAACGTAGTATCACGCACGTGGCTGGCGGGACAAGAGCATCAACTCGTGTCGGTGCTATGCACACATATGCCAGCTGTTCGCTTTCGACTCATACTTGGTATCCGGTGTAATGATGATGTACTTGAAGCAAAGGCTTCGCGTTGAAGCCACCGAGAACACAGTCGCTCATCCCCCAGTCACATGCGAGGTACACGCTCGCGGCTCAGCAAGACGGCATCGTTGGTTGCTTCACGAGACTGGGACCGCCCGTCTCCCAGAACGCCTTACCTCTGCCTGTGCTGGCGTTGCCACCGCACGAATCGTAGTTTGTGAACGATGATGATGATGCAAATGGAGTCTATTGAGCGCAATAAATGTACTCTAGTAGCTCTACGACACTGAGGTTTTCTATAACAAATCAACATGGCGTCCGCGATGATCGGGTAGCCATGGACGTAGGTCATTGCCAAGATACTCGTGGAAATTGGCATGACCGGGTCGTTTCGTCGGATGTGTGACCTGAGAACTGGCCACGGTAGTTTGTGAACGCAGAGCTCCGTGCGCTTCTCTTTGATCGGCACACTTGGTTTACGCGTGCATCCGAGATGATCTTCACGTAGTGGAGGTACGAGTCGGCGCTGCCAATGTCCATCTCCGTGATCCGCTCCGTACAGTACCGTACACTAATACTGGTGCTGGTGCGTTTCGAGTCAGTTCGTGGGAGGGCACCGTGGGCGAATGGCGGTGGGGAGATCTTCCAGACTCGTTAGAACATGAATGCATGTGCGCATTGTACTGTCTGCAAGGGTGGGAGACAGCCGGTTGTCCTTTTCTGGAAGATGGCCTCCTCCCACCGACGTTCCTCGTCTCTTCGCACTCACGTACTCGCACACGCATAACACTGTACTTCGCGTTCGAGGGGCTTCGCGCGAACTGATTGTGCCAGCTCCAGGTGAGGAGCCACGAGCGGATACCTCCTTGCCATAAACACCGACGTCAGGCAACCAACGGAATCAGCCTCTGCGCCTGCTCGCGTCGAGCACGCGTTTAGTATCATCGATGACTCTCGCTTGTCCTATGGCGATACCCAGACAAACCTGCATCACTGTAGCATATGTGCTCTTCTCGCTTTCCTAAGGTCACTCGGGAGGCGGGCGGGGGGGGGGGGGGAACACTCTCACAGCTAGCTCAGCAGGCCAACACAGCAATTCGAGGAGCGGTGATGCGTCGATGATGAAGCGTTCCAGACTGCCGACGTCCCTGTTGAGACAGAACACCAAAGCTTTCGTGGCGTCCCGCAAGAACCCTGTAATTACGCGTGCTGTAGGCGCTAGCGCTCGCTCGTTGAACATTATCATTCCGAGTTGATCATCTTATGTCTGCGTTCGATGTTGGAAAGCCTCCAGATCGCGTCACACCACCGAGACCATCCAGCTTGGTCGTTTCACTGCTCGCGAGATTTTGGAGAAGACGCTTCGGAGACGCGCCTTGTCCAATGCTGATGCTGCAAAATACGGTACCGGTACTCCTATTTCGATCCCCGCGTCGTTCCAAAGATCGAACTGTACATAGCCAGAGCGAAGTGCCCTCCAGGTACCCACCCATATTCATTTGCGGAGGGATCTAGAATGACACCACGATGATGTTTCTGTGTGATTATCCACCCGCCACTCTATCCAGAGGCTCTATGACTGAGCTCTGCCGTGATACAGATGTGTACAATATGCGCACACGAACCCTTCCACGGATGTTGACCAACGAAGGATGCCGCATCGTTTCTGAGATCCACGAGGTAGGAGTAACGCGATCAGTTGAGGCCGACCAACCGCTCAGAGCGATCCTCTGTGCTCTCTGCCTTACGCAGTGTTTGAACGTCTAAGTGTCTGTCGTACCTTCAGTGCAGCGCACTGTGGCAGGTTTGACACATGCATCCCTACAGCGAGAAGTTCGAGTGCGAGCGGTCTCACGCTCGCTGAAGGGTTATCGGGTTCTATATTGTAACTAATAGACCAAACACCAACACTAAAAGAGAAGTTCGAGTGCAAAGTGCTTAGTATCTATCAGGTAAGGACACAGACAGGATGACCGGATCACAACGGTGTCCGCCCGCCCTGCAGATTGCTCTCACTGGAGCACAATACTAAATTGCAGCAGCAGTTGTGCACCTCAACACAGTCGTCCACAGCCAAGTACGAGAGGGCGTGCTAGTTTGTAAACGCGTTGTGGTTCGGCGGCTTACTGTGGCTAAAGGACTATGCTACTACCGACACTAACTGGTTTCGGTAGTTCTCCGATGGCATGAACTCGTTCAGTTTCCAGCGCACTACACTTCGTATTATCTAGGTCAAATGGAACAGGAACTACATCGATTATACTACCACGATAGCAAAACTTCAAAGAGCAGGCGGTCCATGTCAGGGGAATCCATCACTTCCGACTCGGCGGGACCTTTGAAGCACTCGTCCTTGTCATGATGAAACTTATTCTTTGCGTCGGAACGGACCTCTGATGTGTGATAGTGGCACAGGCGCTCGTGTAGCTGGCGATTTTCGGCTTCTAGACGTATTTGCTCCGCCATGGACGTGACCCACTTGAGCATCAATTCCTCTCGGGCGACCTCGCGCCGCAGCACCGCGATCCGGCAGCGCTTGCGCGACATGAACTGCCGTTGGCCTTCGCGATGGCGGCGTTTTCGTTCTTCCTCGTCGATCCGCGACCTCTTCGGCCGCTCCGGTGTGGGCCACTGATACTTGTCGACCGTGATGTACTCGAGAGAGGCGTCGACGTTGGTCGGGGACGCTGTCCGGAGTTGTGTGCTCTCCATGCTGCGGTAGTTGTAATCCAGGGTGTGGTTGTGCGAGGTCCAGCGCAAAAATTCGAGTGGCACCAGCAGTGCTCCATCGATTCCGCCGCACCGAGGTGAACGGATCCCCACCAGGCGTGACGCGCTGGCCCCAGACACACACACATCCGGGACCCTGCTGACCCCTGGTCTGTTCCCCGTGATTTCAGAGCACAATCATGCTGAACCGCTCGCACTGGCGTTTTCGCTGAAGAGCCACAGCACCAGCGAAACAGACCCAGGGCACCCGCGCCGTGCCGGACAGCTCAACGATTTGAAAGCCGCGGGGACACGCGACCTCGTTCGCATGTACCGCGCAACTGCACCGAAGCGACCAGGTGTGAGAGTCCACACAATCCGATCGTTTTACACAATCGCCGCCGCCGCATGCGTGCGCGGCCGGCGGCGGCGCCAGCTGGGCGTGACGCGGTCGCACACCAAGCACTTCAAGTGTAGCCAACCATTTTATGAATCATACGAACTACAGTCACCACTCAACTTCCCATCAATTGATAATCATTTGCTACGTAAAATCATATAATAAGACAACATAGAGCACATACGGATCTTGCCGTGCGGAGGAACGCCACCGCGTTCGCGAGCGCGAGCATCACCACCGCCCACTCGCAAGTGCGCTTCTCGGCCCCTTTCGTTCTATCCGTGTATGGACATGTTGCCAGCGTGTTGACTCGCGATGGAGAGAGCGAAGGCGGCGGCCTGCTGTGCGCAGGAAAAAATTAACTTCCAATCATACACATATCTACATTATTTTAGCCAATCGTTTACGCGCACGTATATATCCAGCGCTAAGAGTACGATTGTGAGATCGTAGCTGCTCGCGGAAGAAGAGTTTGCTCGCGAAAGTCTCCGATAAACATCGCTCGTGTCCCACCACGATGGCGGCCTCCTCCTCTTCCGGCGCGGCCTCTGCCGCCTGCGACAGCCCCGCCCGCGGCGTGCACACGTTCACCTGCGAAGGCTTCGTCGCGACCGACCAGGCGCACGCGCTGCGCTTCACGTTCCGCGTGTTCGCCGACGGCGCGCTCACTGCCGAGATCTGTCCACGTGCGAACGCTGTGGACGCGGCGCACCCGCGCGCCGTGGACCCGCTGTGCCACGCGTACGATGGCCGCGCCGTGCCGTCGTTCATGCCGCTCGACAACAACAAGGAACGCGTATTCCAGTGCTCGTTCAAACTCGTGCGCTTCTGGCGGCACCAGCTGCAGAGCCAGTTTCTCGTGTGCCACGCGAGCCTCTCGGCGTCCAAGGGGCTCCAGGGCCACTACGTCGTGGTCCACGGCGACGACGACGATCGTCCGCACGCGCGCGAGGTCGCGCTGCCGGTGGCGCTCCAGCTACTGCCGGTCGAGCACACGTACGCGCGACTCGAGATTCCCATGCGGCCGCTCACGCCGGGTACCTACACGCTCCGCGGCTTCACCGTGACCATGAGCGGTACCGTGTACGAGTGCATCGTCGAGCTGCAGCTGCGCGGCGACGGCTCGCTTGTGGGCACGTCCCACGATCTGCTGTTCCCGCAGCGCTGCGAGCTGCGCGGCAAGTGGCGCGCCGACGAGGTCGAGTACACGCTCGCATACAAGCTGGGCCAGGCGTCGGCGGCGTCGTCGCGGTACTTGTACACGATGACGCCGTCGCTTGGCGGGCTGCGCGGCCGCTGGGCGCACGAGGACCCGATGCGCGGCCAGCGCCGCACGGAGCGCGGCCACGTGGAGCTGCGGCTCGAGCGCGCCACGCGCGTGTGGTCCACGGCGTTCCACGCGGTGTACCCACGCGAGTTCCGGCGCGCGACCAGGCTGCTGCTCCACCGCGCGGCGCTGCCCTCGGCGCTCTGGCAGCACGTGCTCTCGTTCTGCGAGTTCCACCACTTTGCGCCCGACGCGCTCGACGTCGCGCTCTAGCCAGACTAGTGGTGGCGTGTCCATTCTAATTCGTTCCTCTGTGGATTTTTTCCGCATTATTTTTTCTCCATGTTTTGCGATCTTTCAACGGGTCGATTGTAGAAAATTCTCCCAACCGACCATCATTCTCCCATCAACTGCAACCTTCGGGATACGCGAAGAGCTCCAAAGTGCTTCACTATCCAATCTCTCTCGACCCGCCGACGTCCCGATTCTCGTACAAGATGCGCGCCCACGAGTGGCTCTACGAGTGCGCGCTGGACGCTGCTTCCCTGACGCGCCAGCTCCTGCGGATCCAGGTATTCGACGACGGCACGATGACCGGCGCCGTGGAGGACGCGCCGCCCCATCCTGACGCGCCATTACCACGCGACTTCGGCTGCGCCGCGGGTTTCCAGTACTATGTGATGGATGGCAGCGCGACATGGCGGGACGTCGACGGCGACGGCGGCGACTTGCGCTGCCGCTGCGAGTTCAAGCTCATGCGCTTCTCCAAACGACTTCGACAGGGCCAGCTCATGGCCTGCAGGGCCGAGCTGCTGCCGGCGTCCCACAACGACAGCGCGTCGGGCTCGAGCCTCCGGATAGTTGCGACAAGCGTACGTCGCTGCATTCGCGCGTACTCGCAGGATCTTGTGCTGCCTGCGTTCTGCCCGCTCCGCCTGCTCGAGCAGCGCGTCCGTCCTTCGATCGAGCCGCTCATGTGGCGCATGACGCCGGGGACATTTGTGTTCAAGGGCTTCACGTGCGCAGTGAGCGAGATGCTGTACGAGTGCAAGATCACGCTCCAGCTGAGCGAAGATGGCTCACTCGCAGGCGTTTCAGAGGATCTTATCCACACGTTCACGCGCAAGTCGCGGCTCCAAGGCTGCTGGAGCGCCGACAGCGTGACGTTCCGGCTCGTCGACACCTCGGGCGACCTGCCACACGTGTTTGTGTACTCGCTGGCGCCGCATCCGAG
>JAMFLL010001975.1:0-12008 GCA_027475725.1 Pythium rhizo-oryzae | reverse complement strand
ACTAGTTGATGTCAACCCTCCCTGTGACGAGGCATTTTGATCGCTTTGGACAGGTAATGTACTTTTTCGTGCTTTCTTTGGATTTTTAGAGCTGTCTCACGGACGAAGAGCCTTGCGGCCCGTTTCTGGCGAAACCCCGAACCCTCCTGTGCCCCACGGTGCCTCATCTGTCTCGTGAGAGCCACAACAGGCAGGCTCGTGGGCGAGAGATCCATCCATCCTCTTGGTCCGCACGCACACAACTCAGCGTGGATTTCTCTGCTCTAGGTAGCGCGGCTGCGGGTTGTGGGAATCGAAGGGACAACAAGGGCTGACTGGGGGTGTGGGCCCGTGTGGCAAGAGCGTGGCACCGGCGCGTCCGGCCGTCTCCATGCCACTTCCCAATTTGCCATCAGCCAGTCGTCACTCGTCTCCTGGACGACATCACATCGCTCGGTCGTCGGCGCGGCACCCGTCCAGAAATTTCCGCTCGGCCATTCTTCGACACGCCGGCAACCCCAGAAGTCTCCCCACCTCCGTCCAGAAAGCTAAACATGGGAGTGCAGCCGCGTCCGTTCGCCGTGGCCGAGAGCGAGGCCGACAAGTCGCCGTCCGCGCGCAAGGCCACGTCGCCGGCCAGCCGCAAGCGCCGCTACATGGACGTCGTGCTCGTGGGCGACGCCGCTGAGGACGACGCCGCCGAGGAGCGCGAGCTCACGCAGCGCGTCTCGTTCAAGCGCGCCAAGTCGGGCGAGCCGTCGCTGCGCGTCCGCGTCCACGACACGGAGAGCGCGCCGCGCGACTCCGAGTCGTTCGAGCCCATCACGCCCACCGCCAGCTCGACCGGAGGCAGCAGCCCGCGAGACAAGACCAGCCCGAGCGCCAAGACGCCCGCGCGGCCCAACATGTCGGCGTCGCAGACCATCACACTGGACATGCTGCGCCCACACTTTGAGAAGCCGCTCGCGCAGGTCGCGCAGGTGTTCGGCATCTGCGTGACGCTGCTCAAGAAGATCTGCCGCAAGAACGGCCTCGCGCGCTGGCCGCACCGCCAGATCATCGGCCTCCGCAAGAGCATCGCGTCCATGGAGCAGGCCATCGGCCACTTTGAAGGCGCACGCCGCGAGTCGTACGCGCAGCAGCTCGACAAGCAGCGCAACAAGCTCGCGGCGCTGCTCGAGGACCCGACCAAGTGCAACCTGCTCGCCGTCGACGACGAGTACCTCCCTTCGCAGCCGACGACCACGACGCCGCCCGTTGCCGTGCGCTCGTCCACCGTGCCCTCGCACATGCCTGCCCAGCCAACGGCGTACTACACCGCCTACGCGCACACTGCGCCGGCCCCAGTCTACCAGCGCGCCCCTGTGGGCTACGTGGACTACTACCACGCGCCGGTCCACCAGCAGGCCGCCTACGCACCGCAGCACCACTACTACCCGGCCTCGTACACTCCGGCACCTCAGTACCACCACCGTCACCATCAGCAGCAGCAGTACCACTCGCCCTCGCAGCCCGCGCCGTCGGCCATGCTGCCACCGCTCCGCACGGACTCGCGGCAGGCGCTGCCCTCGCTCTCGGCGCTCGTGGGGCGACGATGGTGAGGCACGCACCTCTCCCCTCGTGCGACACTAAGCAGTTGCTAGCCTTCCCCCCAGTGTAGAGTAAACCTAATTTATCAGCCATAAAGTGCTGCCGCTCCCATCAACTGTTCCCATGTCACCCTCTCTCCTCTCCACACGCGATCTTTGTCAGCTCCTCTTCGCCAACTCTCGTGGCTCGCGGCACGATCACCCGCCTTCGTATCAGGGCCGTCGCTTGACCTGATGCCATGTAGCGTGCCACCGACGCTGCGACACGCTGGCACCTGCATGGGTGCTGATGTCAAACCTCCAGTCCACAGGACAATCATTCTGCAGCCCGAGAGTGCTGGTCCTGCCATCTCGCTCGTTGCCTTTTCGTCTCGCCTGCCATGGCTTCCAGAGGTGCAGATGCGCTTTGGCACGGACGTCGGCGGCGGCGCACATATCGGGGCGAGCCGCGGTCTTCATGTGGATCCACACGTGAACATGTGCGCGAGGGGGGGAAGAGCGCTCCGCTCAGACTACCTCAAGAGGCCGCTATGTTACTCGCTGAGCACGCGCGCGTCCGCGGAACCAACTGGCTCAAGTATATATCTGCATCACGTCCGCTTTGAAGCGGTTGGCGCCAGCATGCGCCATCTTGCCACCGCTGACTGGTGCTACCATCTCCACGCGCGTGCACATCCAGCGGCACGCGTTGAAGGGCGACGGGCGCCGCGTTCCCGAGACTTCAACTGCGCCCAAGTGGCGCCTTTCGCGCGAGAGGAGATCACGGTCCGCCCTCCACAAGCGCAAGCAGCCAGCGCAGAATATTCCGAGTCGGGTCGTTTCCAACAGCCATCTGTGTTGCATAATGTTTCAAACCAGTCTAGTTTTGTATCTATCTGGACCACAAAAGCGAAACCTACACTGTTTGAAACTATGTGTATAAAACACCACGTGTTGTCTGTCTGTCGCACGGAAACTTTTGCCCATCTGACGTGCGTGGGATTGGCATTTACGCGCCGCCGCCGCCAACGCCCATACCCACAGGGGAACGCGGCCGGCGCTCGAGCGGACACCCAGGTCTCCTGCCGCTGGCAGCCGCGTAACAACCAGATCCGCCTCTACACGGCGACCTTCCTCTCTCTCGCTCTCTTTCTCGCATCCAGCTCCACGCCCCCGAAAGGCGTCACTCGTTTCCCTCGCGTCGCCGCCTCCCCCCGGCCGGTCGGCGATCATGACCAACTTTGTGGGCTTCAAGTCGCCCAAGAAGCAGCCCGCGGCGTCTGCGGACGGCGCGCCGTTTGCGCGCGGCCATGGCGCCGGTGGCACGGCGTCGGCGGCGTCGTCGCACTCGGACACGGTCATCAACATGCCGATCCTCGCGGACGCGGTCGAGCGCGCGAGCGGCGGCACGGGCATCGGCCACGGCGCCGACGTCTCGCCGGCGATGATGGTCGACGCCGAGCGCGGCACGTTCACACCCGTGATCATGGAAGAGCACGGCATCACGGCCGCCGCCGCGCGCGGCAGCCTCGCCCACAAGCAGCTCGACGGCGCGACCCAGAAGCCGTCGTTCCTCTACGGGCGCGTCGGCAGCCAGGCAACAGCGAACAACGCGAGCCTCGCGTCCCCGCTTATGGGCCGCGAGCCGCCGGTGCCGCGCGTGTTCCTCAGCTACGCCTACGCGCACAACTCGTTCTTCGCGCGCCTGTTGTTGCGCGTCTCGGTATCGCTCGCGACGGTTATGGCCGCGGGCGTCGCCGTGTACTACGGGTACCGCCCCAAGGGCATCGTGCTCAACGCCGAGTTCCCCGACCGCCACGGGTTCTACCTGCACGACCCCGGAGCCGTGTACACGCTGCAGGCGACGTCGTGCGAGAATATGGTCGGCTTCTCGGCACTCGTGTTCCACGCGCTGCCGCTGGTGATTTTGCTCGGCATGCCCGGCACAGGATTTCGCACGTTCGAGCCGTTCAAGCGCCAGGCGCAACGCGACGAAGAAGGCAACCTCAACAAGATCAAGCGCACATTTGTATTCCAGCTCTGCGAACTCATGGCTGTCTTCATGCTCGTGTTCGCGATGATCGTGTTTGTGTTCTTCTGGTACATGTTCTTCAACGGTGCGGCATTCTCGTGCGACACTCTCCGCGTCCACTTCTTCGCACTCTGCGCACTAATTTGCTACGGAGGAGTCTTTGTGGAGCTCGTGTACTTCGCGCGGTATCGAGAGCACATCAAGATGCAGCTCGGCGCGTTCAAGGAGAGCGACCAGACGGGCAACGTGCGCAAGCACCTCATGGACCCTGCTGCTGCGGAGCTCATGAACAAGGATGAACAAATCCTCGCACTGATTCGAAAACGTTTGTACAAGGCCGCCTCTCTCGGTGATGTGCGGGAAATGCGGAGTGTGCTCGAGCTCGCTCGGTCCAAGAATCTTCACGAGAAGGGCTTCCCCATGAGGTTCTACGGGGATGCTAAAATCTACTTCAGATGCTTTGGTCAATCCAAGAAGAATCCAATGCACGTGGCCGCATACCACGGCGATGTCGAAGCGCTGGAGCTGCTTCGATCATACGGCTTCGAAGTGACGACACTGGACAAGTTCAGCCGTGTCCGGTTCAGCACTGGTGATTTATTTTGGTACTTTGCGCACTACTTCGTCTCCAAGCCGGCGACATCGGACGAAGATGACGCTGTTTCAATTTTCAAGACAACGCTTGTTACACCACTTCATTGCGCCGTATCAACGGGCCAACTCGACGCTGTCCGATGGCTAATCAGTCATGGAGCTGAGGTTGGTACGATTGCACAGTCGTCGTACCGTTCGGAGCGGGTTCCTCCAATGTTCATGGCCGAAACCCCTTCGGTCGTGCGCGAGTTGCTCGAAAACGGTGCCAACCACTTGGTGATCCCCGACCCGGGTTACATGAACACACTCACGGCACTCCAACTCGCGTATTTGCGCGGAAACTTCTCTGTTGCTCAAGAGCTTGAAGAATGGGGATGCGATGTCGCTTTGACTCCATTCCATTCGGCAGCAGCGATGGACGATGCTGCTGCCGTTCGCGGTTTCATTCGTCGAGGCACCAACATCAACTGTCTCGGCGAACACGGCTATGTCGGCATGAATCGCCGTACTCCGCTGCATTGGGCTGCCATCAGTGGAGCTGAAGAGACGGTTGACCTGCTACTAGAAGCTGGTGCGGACCCAAACTTCCAAGATGCTGGAGGCCGTACACCACTTCATTGGGCTGCTCGATTGAACAAGTTCAACATCGTGAACAGCTTGCTGGCGAAGGGCGCTCTCCCGAATGTCACGGACCTTGAAGAGATGACTCCACTCATGTGTGCCGCAAACGCGCGTAAAGCTACCCGCGACTTATTCTCTGTTCTGGTGGAAGCCGGAGCTGATATCAATTACCAGCTCCCGAGCAACGGTGATACCGCCCTCCACATGGCAGTCCGCGAGGAAAATGAAGAGTCAGCGCTGGCCTTGCTTGCTTGTGGCGGCAACATCATGCAGGTGAACGCGGAGGGACTAAGACCGCTCGATTGCTCCACAGACACACAGCTTTTGTTTGCCATCAAACGCGCAGCAGGCCATCGAGATGTAATGATCAGTTACACTCATTCTCACGCGGAGTTCGCCAAGAAGCTGCGCAAGTCGCTGGAAGATGCCAATGTTACGACATGGCTCGATCTCATGGATCCCAGCGGTATTGGAGGTGGCTCAGTCTGGCGAGAAGAGATTGCACGGGGTATCACGAATGCTGCACTGGTCGTCTGCATTTTGACAGAGGATTATGCTCAATCCGAATGGTGTCTGAAGGAACTCGCTCTAGCTAAGCAAGTCGGCACACCGATCATTGCTGTCTCGACTGAAGGTGTTCGGATCGGAGAAGAGCTCCAGGTGTACCTGTACACTCGCCAAATTATTCCCTTCGAACCTGCCATCACGGAGACGAAACGAAACCCCGAGAATACGCGTCAGATTGAGTACGAGTACACCGAACCGAAGTATAAGGCTCAATTCAACTTGCTGCTCGACGGCGTGCGAGACGAGATTGAGAAGCGACGAAAAGATATGGTCACGAGAAGTCGAGCACAGGCGAATGCATCGGTGCTCAACAATTCGATTATTTCGACCGGATTCTCGAAAATGTTCCAGCCATGGGATGCGCCTGGGACCCAGTATGTTTTCGTCTCGCATGGTGACCGACACGCTAGTTTCGTTCACCGTATTTGCAAGGAGCTGAAGTCGCGCGACATCATGTTCTACGGCGACCGCAACATCGACGGACAGACTTTCGATGAACGCATCCACTTGGCGAAGGAAGCCATCCTGAAGTGCACGTGCTTCATCGTGATTCTGTCCAAGGAGACCATGAGCAGCGAGATTGTACGTGATCAGTTGGCGTTCGCGGAAGACAAGGGGCGTCCAATCTTCCCGGTGGTTCTGAACGAAGTTGAGATCGGCTTCGACAAGCAGTACTCGCTTGCACGCACCGAGGTTTACCACTTCTTAAACGACGGCTTTGCGTTCACACCGAGCTTTAACGCGCTGCTTTCAGGACTCAAGCGCCATTACGCAATGGATAAGAAGGCGCGAACGAGCTTCGCCAATACGTCATTTGCCAACGCGTCGTTCATGAGTAGCAGCTCGTTCTCTTCGTTCCTGGAAACCGAAGAACCAGCCATCACAATGCCCGCCTCATTCTCGGCGCAAGTTTCGTTTGTCAGCGACAACTCGGACGGCGACCCGGTCATGGGCAAGCGGACGCCGTACGTCGTGGACCAGGAAACTCCTCACTCCCGACTTCTGGGTGATCGCGTTGCGTCTGTCATCCAAGAAGCTGACGAACCCGAGCGCGAATCTGTGGCACGTGAGAGCGATGCCTCGTTCGGTGATCCTGACTCGATCCGCAACTTTTCGTCGATCTCATCGATGGCCAGCGAAGAGCGCGAACACATGGACCTTGTGCGCATGTAAGCGAAGGGGAAACACACACATACACTGTGGGCCGCAAGAGGACACGGACCCGAAGACCGAAACACAAGAAAATACTCGAAAACTGTAAGTCACAACCGCATATAGAGAAAATAAATTAACACGCGTGTTTGCTAGGCAAAGCGTGATGACTTGGAACCGATCGATATTCCGTCTCTTCTCCATACGTAGCTCTATGTCGAGTCTGCAGCCGATCGCGTCCGCTTCATCATACACAGCGAATCGACATGAAGCTCGATTTGCTGCAGCTCGTCAGCCGCGGGCAGTCCGCACAGCGTCGAGCTCGCGAGTTCGCGGCGCGTGGGCCAAACGGGCCCGCACCCTTTGTCGGCGCCAGAGTAGTACTCGAGGCACAGGTAACCTTTCTCGGGGAAGCCGCCATCTTTGAGCCACGACATATTGAGCTCCCAGCCCGGGATGAGCTCGTCGCGCGACCAGCCGAAGGTCTCGCGTTGCCAGTTCTCGCCCGGCTCGTCGATCGCGAGCCGCACGAGCGCCTTCGCGACCTCGCGTTCCTCGTATTGCGCGAGGTGGAGCTCGTAGTAGTTGTCGACGTTGAGCGGGCTCCAGATATTGAGCCATCCGATCCGGTAAAAACACTGTGCCGCCTCGTGCTCGGAGAGCACGGAGAGCACGCCGTGGAAGTTATGGAGGTCCAGCAGTCGGTCGAAGAGGATACATACGACCTCGACACGGGACGCCTCGAGCGCTCGCGGCCACATCGCCAGGAGCCGCACCGCCTGCTGCGCCGTGACCCAGCGCATCGCCAGGTACCACTGGAGGTTGAAGATCAGGCGACGCGCGGTCGTGGTCTCCTTGCCGTTGCGCGTGATCACAAGCGGTGCGTCGTCGTCCGCGCCATCACGGTGTCCTCGCTTGGGCGACGAACCCTCGTCGTCTTGGTCGTCGTCCACTCGGTCTCCCTTGGCCTGTGTGGCCTCAGGTGTGACCTCGGACGTCGCATCGGCGTCTGGCGCCGGCTGGATCTCGGCCACCGCGTTGAGACCGTCGCCAAACTTGAGGTAGTTCTTCACGGACTTCATCTTGTCGAACTCGGCGAAGAGCGACGGCGTGTGGGGTACGAGCGGTGGGAACGGCGAGAGGTGCTTCTGTGACTTGTTCTTGCCTTTCGTCGCCGCAGTGCCAGCGCGGAGCCCGACTGGAGGCGTCGCTCTCTTCTCGGGGCTCGACGCAAACGACGACGACGACACGCGACGGCCGGGCGACGCGGAGGACGCCAATGCCTCCGTGCGAGTACCGACGCCCGGTGCCATGCGCGCTAGCTGCAGGTTCTTGAGCAATTGCTCGAAGCGCGTGTTGGACATGGCCTGCGCCGGCGGCGCGCGCCCGAGCTGCGTGTAGTCGAACTCGAGCACACCGAACTTGGGCATAGTGTCGAGGAAGCGCGGCTCGAGCTCGAGCGGTTTGCCGTTGAGCGTCTCGTTGCGGAAGCCGTGGAAGTTGCCGTGCTGACTTGTGTCCTTGAGGCCCGACTTTTTGCGGAGAAAAGCCGTGCGGTTGCTGTTTTCCACGAGCTTCTTGAGGGTGAGACGGTCGAGATCGTTGCCCAAGTCGATGCGGTAGTGGCCCGTGGCGAGCCCGAGCATGGGCTGCAGCGCCGCGGCCATGAGATGCTGGAGGCGCACACGCTGCGCAGTCGAGAGGTTCTGGTCGATCAGCGTGTACGCGCTCTTGGGATCGACCATGTTCGGTAGCAGCAAGCTGACGGCGTGTGTGATCTCGAATACGTCGCTCACCGTGTCCAGCAGGAGCTGCGCCTCTGGCGCGCGGAAGTAGAGCCCGGACTTGGCCATCTCGAGCATCTGCGACTTGTTCTTGCTGTTCTCAATGTTCTCGATGAGCCGCTCGACGCCCGCGTGCGAGTGCGCGTTGTCGTGATCGGCCGAGACGTGGAAGTCGACAAAGTCGATGTACAGGATGCCGTCGGTCGGGATCTCGAATGGATCGCCGGTCTCGACGTCACACACTTGGCGCGAAAAGTGGCCGTCGCCGCCCTCGAGGTTGAAGCTCGCCATGAGCTCGACGAACTCCTCGAGCTCGATCGTGCCGGTGCCGTCGAGGTCGTACTGCGCGATGTACCGCGTCACGTCGTCTTCGCGCACGCCGCGGCTCGCGAACAGGCCCAGCCGGGCCATGCCGCGGCGCAGCTCGGTCTCGTCGATGAAGCCCGAGTCGTCCTCATCCAGCTCGCGGAAGAGCGCCGCGAGCGAGTCGCGGTCGAGCTGGTACATCTTGAGCTGCTCCTCGTCGGCCTGCGGGTCCGTGAGCACGCCCGCGGTCTTCAGCAGCCGGCGACGCGCGTCCGACGAGTCGGCCTCGCGCAGCTCGACTTTAATGTTGCGCCGCACCTTGGGCGTCGCGCTGGGCGCGTGGGCAATTGAGAGGAACTTGCAGCCTTGCTTGGTGTTGGCCACGCGCAGCAGCTCGAGCGCGATCGCACGCTCGTACGGCACGGCCATGTTGAGCTCGTACGTGCCCGTGCTCTCGCTCGGGTCGAACGCGTCGGCCTCGGACAGGTCGAAGTTGCAGCTCTCCATCGACACCTGGAGCTGCCGGTCCGTGCAAGCCGCGACAGCGTGGAGCAGCGCGCGGCCGCCCGTGGAACCGAGCGGGTTGCCGTCCAGGTTGAGCTGCACCACGGACGTGTTGGCCTTGAGCGCGCTCGCGAGCGCCTGCGCGCCGTGGGCCGGGATGTTGTTGTTGCTGAGGTTGAGCTTGGCCAGCGTCGTGTTGGTCATGAGCGACTCGCCGATGGCCTGCGCGCCCGCGTTGCCGAACGCGTTGTAGGCCAAATTGAGCTCGCGAATGCCATTGTTGTACGCAAGCGCGCGGCCGATCTCGACGGCGCCGCCGAGCCGCAGGTAGTTCCACGAGAGGTCCAGGAACGTGAGCGTGTAGTTGATGGTGAGCATGGTCGCGAGCGCCTCACCGCCCGTCACGATCGCCGGCTGCACGACGTTGAGGTTCTCGGTGTTGCCCAGGTGGTTCCGGGACATGTCGAGCGTCTGGAGCGACTTGTTGGTGTGGAGCGCCTTCGCGAACGGCGCGAGCTCGCCGTCGTCAACGTCGGCGTTGCTGAGCCGCAGTGTCTGCAGTGCGCACTTGGGCGCCGCGAGGTACGCCGCGAGCGCGGCCGAGGCGTCGCCATCCACTTTGTTCTCCGAGAGGTCGAGGTGGTACAGGTCCTTCTTGGCGACCACAACGTCGATGATCGCCTGGAGTCCGCGGTCGCCGAGCCGGTTGTTGCGCACGTTGAGCCCCGTGACCATGGGCAGGTCCAGCAGGCACTCGGCGAAGACCACGGCGAGGTCGTCGCCGATCGACATGTGCGAGACGTTGATTTCGGGCGAGAAGTAGTTGCGCATGATCAGGCGGATGCACGGCGGCAAGTCCTTCTCGAGGCACAGCGACGAGAACTTGTGGCGCGCTGTGAACTGGCGTGTGAAGAGCCCCTTGCGGTCTCGGTCGTGGTCGAGCCGCGTCTGGTGGAACTCGGTGTCGAGCCGCGCGAGCGGTGGCACGAGAGACACCGCCGCTCCGGCCGCATGGCCCTCACTATCGTCCTCGCCGCCCGTTGGCGTCGCGGCGCGCGTGCTGTTGAGAGCTTCGTCGCGCAGCTGCTCCTGCTCGTGGAGAAACTGGTTGAGCGGCGTGGCCGTGAGGTACTTTTGCGCCGCGAGTTTGCGGAAGATGGCGTGGCACTCGGCGCGCGCGCCGACGCCAAAGTACTTGGCCTTGACCTCGGGCGTCATGAGGCTGCGCTGCGAGGCCTGGCGCGGCACGCCCGCGGCCGCCGCGCTCGCGTGCGGCGTGCCGGCCTCGAACAGCAGCAGCGTCTCGGACTGCGGCGCCGCCGGCAGCGGGATCTTGCTCAGCCGCAGAAACTTGTCGGCCGCCGTCTCCTTGTCGCTGCGCTTGGCGCGCGCGAGGTACGGGAGGCTGCGCCGGAGCTCCTTGTCGATCTCCCAGTGCTTGTTGAGCCGCGAGATGTCCCACTCGTCGTCCGGGTCATGCGCGCCGCCGCCGCCGTCCCCATCGTCATCCTCGTCCCCATCGTCGTCTCCATCGCCGCGCTTGGACGCGCGTTTGCTGCCGGGCGCCGCCCCTTGCGCCTGCGTGTGCGGCTTCCAGCGGCGCGAGCCCGTCTTGGCGAGCGGCTTGGCGCCAGCAGCTGCGCCGGTTCGACGGGGCTTGGCGCCGCGCGGAGACACCGCGCCGAGGGCGCTGCGGGCGCCGCTGGACGGCGTCGTGGGTGGCGGCTCCATCGCGCGAGTCGGGCGGCTGCCACGACGAGCATCGCCGGAGGCCGCGGCGCTATTTTCCCCACCGGTTGCGTAGACTCACCATCACTCCAGGATGGGAAAGTGCATCTTCGAGGCTAAGCTAATCAATATTTTGATATAGCTTAGTCTCAAAGATACTAATTTCGATTTGTATAGCTTAGTCTGTTCGTAAGGTTTGGCCAGCGCGCCGAAAAAAAACGGGGGAATGTTCCGCGGCCCGTGGACCCCGCTGGCTTGATTTGTGCCGTTCCAGACGGTTTTCGGGACCTGACCGACCAGGAGAGAGAGCTGGCGACCAGTTCGGGGAGGGACCAAGGACGAGTTTTGTTCCAAGAGGTCGGAACGAAAAACACGAGAAAATGTTCCAGTACGTGTGGTGGCGGCTGCGAGGACGACGCTGGACTCCACAGGGTGCGAATCAGTGCACGTGGGTACGCGATCGTCCTGGACTGGATTGGACTGGAGTTCCAGGCTGGCGCCAATCCTGGCTGCATCGCGGTGGCGGCCACCCACCACCCGTGGGTGGCTTGCTCCTTTGTCTTCATCAAGTTCTGGGGTGTGGGGTTTCTTCCACCACGAAGCCACCCACTTCTGGCATCGAGAATTGTTCCCTCGTTTCTGGAACAGGGCCTCACTCTTCTCGGCCAAACTGTATGTGAGTGGGAGAGTCAGTATTCTCGTGTGTGGCAGCTCCAACCCCGCAAGGCTGAGCTCTCTGTTTTAGATTCATTCTCGGGCTTTCGCGACGGCGGCGGGCGCGCGGTGATAACCAACACACGAGGTACGCAGCGCCTCCAACATGACGAGCCCACTTGAGCGCGGCACCCACCGCGTCTAAGTTGGGTTCAGGTTATAAATCCGGCATCGATGGCTAACCGCGCGACGGTACTTTGCTGGACAGCCTGGGAAGGTCCCGTGACCGCTTGTGAATCCAGTCAGTCAGTTGGAGGTCTAACGAGCCGCGGCCCTTCAGTCAGAAAAAGAGAGACTGGCCAACGCGGAGAAAAAAAAAGAGGTTCCAGGCGCTGAAAACCCAACACCCCCAAACGGTCTGAGTGGGTGTGGGTGGTGAGTGTGTGAAAGCGACAGAACGAAAATCCCCGCGGTTTGTCGATCGGTCGATCGGAACCGAAATTGGGACCCGCGCAACGA
>JAMFLL010001973.1:0-12015 GCA_027475725.1 Pythium rhizo-oryzae | reverse complement strand
CGGGCAGGCGCTCAACACTGTGTGATTTATCCTGCAACGGGAATTCGAAAATGCGCCAGCACGCTTCAGGGGCTGAAAGGTAGCGCGCGTCGATATACTACCGGATCTCATCACGTCGTTCTCCGCCGATAGTGACGTTCGCGCGGTCTTGGCCTTTGTACACGTACTTGTACAGGTACTTGACAGCTGATATAGTCGAGCAGATCTCAAATTTGATGTGGCAGTCGTACTTGGCACTGAGGTACGGGTTGTACGGTACCACCCAGCGATTATCGAGCTGGATCCGACTTGTTGTACCGGAAGGATCAATTCGGCGTTGGCCCCTATCCACAAAGCGACCGGTATCGCGCCTTCGATACACAGGATACCCGTCGGCGTTCGCATGGGTCTCGTCACAAAACTCCTTGGGGTATTTCTTTGAGCACGCATCGTCTTTCATGCACGGAGCGGTCTGGCGTAAGTAGCCGCAGGGCCCGTGCATCATACACGTAGTGATCGTCGCGTACAAACGTGGGTGAACGGCTGGATCAGGGATCTCGGCACAAACAATCTTGTCGTAGTCGGCAGGCGTTCGCGGCTTCGAGTCTTCACCGAGGATGATCAAAATATGGGCATGAGGAAGACCACGTTTTTGAAACTCAATGACGAAGAGATGCGCGATTGTATCGCCAAAGACGTGGTGCTTCGTGATGTCCTTTATTATCGACTTAAGCTTGAGCCTGAACACTCGAGCGACAATGTCTGGGCGATCTTCGGCTTTTTGTCCGGGAAACACGTTTTGAACGATCTCCTCCCACTCCGGGTTGCAAGTGACTGTAATGAAGGGGTCAGGCTTCCCGTGCGCCCGCACGATGGCCATTGCATCGTAGTGCAACTGCAGCATGTAGCGCTCCCCACCTGTGAACGATGGCGATAGAATCACGTGCGTCCCGACTTGCTGCAGATCGTCAGACGAAGCATCAGCAACTCCGGCCAGAAGACTTCCTCGAAACTCATTCTGATGCGCGCGCTGGTAGAAGAGACGCTGTTCGATGATCTTGGCGCCCTGGTCAACACAGTATTGCCGGAATAATCGTCCAGACCGGTGAATGATAGAGTAGCTGTCTCCTGGTTCACCCTCACGTTTGGCGTACAGCCGATACGCATAGTACTCTCGACAGCTGACTTTGTTGTTGTTGTTTCACTGAATATCGGGCCAGCTGTACGTGACGTTAGGGCTCCATCCAGGCTCGCCACGGAGGTGCATGAAGGGGTACTGCATACCGTTGTAGTGGGGATTGGTTTCGTAATTGCGCTGGAATCCTCCACCGCTATGGTACACGACAATGTCCCGAGTGCTGCTCGCGCTTCCACCGTCAACCATAATCCCGCCGATCTCTGGTGCAACAGGAGCGTTGTATCGACGTGCGTCTGCACCATCAACTTCAATCAAACGGATACTGTAGTTGATCGGACAACCAAGCTCCTTAAAGCGCTGCATTGCCGACTTGAACTGTCTCGCAAGAAAGTTGAGTTCTTGCAGAGTCGCCTCCAGCAGTCGTACAATTGTGCGGTCGAGACCGTCCATTGCGTTCATACGCAGTCGCACACGATCTTCGAGCTCACCGTCAAAGAAATACAGCTGCGCAAAAGCTGGCGGACGGCCTTCTGGAAGCGCAAGGCTGCCGAGTCGATGACACATTGCACTGTGAAGACGAAATGTGTACACACCGTTTGACTCGTTCGCGAGATTCTCATCGATGTCCACATTCTCTGTGAGAGAGGCGCCAAGCGACGTGAAAGCGAATACCAGTTGTACTATCGGATCTTGCGCAGAAACGAAAGCAGACTCAAGAGGCGCTTGATATCATCTGGTGGATGCTCAAACGAAGGCAGCACGACATCTCCTTTCAGACAACACGCGTTGAGAGACTCACCGATCCACAGCAGAGTGTGGCAGAACGGGCAGAGAACAGTTCGCGGTGGGGGCCTGTGTCTCTCAGGCTCCACAAAGTCCTCAATGGCGGAAAGTGCACACCGTTGCACACCGTTCTGGAGGTGCCGGAGCCGCTGCACGTCTTGTGCGCGGCGCTGGCCCTACTCCACCGGGAGTAGACTGGATGGGAAGTGGCTCTCCGACCTTCGTTTCCTCTTCAACCACTCGGATGGCAGGGTATGGGACATGCGTGTCCCGCTGTTCAACAGAAGGCGCACCTTGTGGCTCTTCTACGCGGGCCGCAGCCGCTGGAAGTGATTCGGCCGGGGCATCAGTCATCGCAGCGTCAAGCTCTTGTCGGCGGAACCGGGACAATCCTTGTCGTTTGTTCGTTCGGCGTCTTCGTCGCGCTGGCGTTGCTTCACCCTCCGGCGTAGCGTACCTCTCCAAGAGCCCAGATTCCATTGAAGAACCGCGGCGGCGCCTCCGCAGATGGCGCTGCGGGGAAGTCATAACGCGCTGCTACTCGCTTCTCTTGAAAGGCCGAAAAGACAATGCGGTGCTGGGCTGCACGCCAAGCAAGCACACGTGGAACCACGTGCAAAGTCTCGCTATCTTCGCTGCGGGCGGGTGCCTGTTCACAGTGCCGTTGAAACCCCCCGGTGCAGTTTCCCCGTTTGCTGTGTTTTCACTGGATAATATGGCGGGAGTCCCGCAATTTAAGTGAATTATGGTAATTCTGATAGGTATTGTACTGAGAGGACACGCTGAATATATTTAACCAATAGTAGGGCATTTAAGGACTTGACACACACGGATTGGACGAAAAGATGCACGAAGGGGAAAAATGCTTTTTACGGCTGAGTGAGCAGCATCGATTTGACTGATTCTTTGATATGTTGTAGCCCATGCTACGGCAGGTCGGATCCTTGTCGTCAAATTTCTGGCGCGTTCCTGGTTCGGCTGGTATTCATTTCGGAATGGAATGGGTGGGTATTGGTTGCTGTTAACTTTTGTGGAAATGTACTCTGAATGGTGAACGTCTGAATCCATCTGGGAAGAGATACGGTCGAAACCATCTGAACCTGTTGCAATGAATGCTCAGTTGGTATCAGCTGGAAAGTTAGAGTGACGGCCCTATAGAGCTGTTTTGGGCCAATGGAACAGCAGGAAAGAAAGTGTGACACCTGTGCAAAGTTGATGCTACTGCTTTATTCTTGCGGATGGTGTGTGGTCCACACGCACCCTATGTATTTATCTCGACCGTGTGTGTTTGCCATCGTTTCTTTTAGTGTATTACACCCACTCCAAGCGACGACTGAGCTACGCGATTAAACGCGACATATCAGGCTTTGGTCAACTCATCTCGTTTCACGCAGCCATAGCGGAAGTGGCGGCTGATGTGATCCTGGCGACGGCTGTAGGGAGTGCGTGCCGTTTGGCATGCACTCCTACCAAGCTGGTGTCGCATCACGAGACTCGCGCTTGGGTGGAAGCATGTGCTTTTGGGTTTGCCTTCAGGACGACTTCGACTGCCGAGTGACCGAGTTGAGTGCCTCAAGCCAGTGTGGATGGTGTTGTGTTCGGTTGTGGTTCATCACGTTTGGCGTTCAGGGAACATTTGGGTGTTCGACCAACGTGCTTTACCTCCAGCAGAAGTGTCAGTCAAGATTGTGTTAACGACGTTCGCGAGCCACATTCGGTACCTCGAGAGGTTGTGGAGTACAAGTGCGGTGAAGTCGGCCCCGTTGAAGTGGTTCCTCCAAGAACTGTTGCGCAGTGACCCGTATTCGAGTTACTTCGGCAACCATCCAGAACTGCTCAAGCAACGGCAACCAAGCATCACACAGTGTTGGCGGCCCTGGCGACGTTGAAGAGCCAAAGAGCATTCAGCAGACGACCTTGACTCAAGCTCGGGTGATGTGTTCTGACTTATGTTAGTGCCACAGAACGGCAATTGAGAAGGGTAGTCTAATAACGGTAGTCGAGACAATTGTTGTTGGTGGTGTGATCCTGACGAGGGGTCAGCTCTAGATATGTGCACGTTTTGCGAGTCCGATCGCAGACCGCATACCAAGAACGGGACTTCGGACCGGATGCGTAAGCTACTGAGTGCCCGGCATCATCTTACGACACAATACTGCACGCGGGCTAATAGCATCAATCAAATCGTGAACCAATAGCTTCGGAGGTGTTTCAAGCAAGTCGTTGCTCAGTGAGCTTACAATACACTAGTCAGATTTGATCTATGTGCCTGCGTGGCTAGCACCAGTATATTGGAGAGGAACAAAAACGGAGCCAATCAGACCACTGTCTGGAGTGAAACCTAGCCCTTTGGGAATGATCATCACTCTACTATTTTTCAGACCTTTCCCATTTTCAACCTGACCCGCTGTTTCAACGACCGCATAATGGCGCGGATGGCCACCACCACCCCGCCGCACCGAGCATGCGCCCAGCCAGCCAGCCTCGCCAGCGAGGGTGGTGGGAGGGCAGCGGCGGGCAAACGCGAAAAGGAAGAGCGCGTCTGTGTTGTCGGAGGAGGAGGAGGAGGAGGAAGAAGAAGAAGAAGAAGAGGAGGAGGAGGCCCACGACGACAACGCCGAGGAAGACGATGAGTACGAAGATGACCGCGACTCTGACGACCAGACGTTACCAGTGCGAAAGCAGAAGGAGGTGGAGGTGGACTCGATTGTTGGCCAAGAGTTCGAGTCGTGGGAGGCCTTCTTCGACTTCATGGCCGCTTACGATGCCAATACGCACCAGGTACGAATAAGCTAACCCTCTGCACTCACCCTATACAATGGCCCATTTACCTACTCCCATGCACGTGTTCTCTAGCACCATGTACGCAACGGAGCTCAGCCGGCGTCCAAGCGCAACGCGAATCGCGATCCATCATCGCCCTGGTGGGTTCCGGAGAGATTCTCGCAATATCAGCGAACCATGACATGTACGCACGGTATGCCTGTTCGCGATCGCGGAACAGGGGTGCGAGTAAAACGCAAAATGCGCCACACCGGCTGCCGCGCGCATGTGAGTCCTGGCGTATACTGACTGTATGCTGGCAGATACTGGTTGAGACTGATGGTGACTGGCGCGACCGTTTGCTCAGATCAATGCGTGCGTCCAGAACGGGATAGTGGCGGTGACGAATCACATGAACGTGCACAACCACCCAGTGACCGCGAAGGTGCGCAAGTCGTACTCGAAGGTCAGGAACGCGATCCCGGGCGACGTGGTGGCGACAGTGCGACGGATGCACGAACGCGACGACAATAGGCGCACAATCTGAAACTACATTCGTGACGTCGCGGACGTCGACATCGAGATGAAGGATGCTCACAACCTCGCGCATAAGATGGAACGAGAGAACTACACCGCTCTCACTCCGGAGGAGCGGGTCCAGAAGTACCTCTCCGACTTCACCTCACAAGAAGGCAGCACGGCTCTGGTGAATACGGATTTAGGCGTAGGTGACGGCACGTGATATGCTTCACATACACTCAACGTCTAACAATACCGTGAATGCGAAGGGTTATGTCATGTCCCCAGTTCTCCAATCAAGACACCAGCGTTCAACCTTCACTCAAATCCAGAGGTGGTGTTGATCGACGCCACACACGGCGCAAACACAAGCTGTACAGCCTTATGGTCCATGACGCATTTGGTCACGGACAGCACGTCAGGTACTGGCAGACACGACCATAATCTGGTGGATACTGGCAGAAACAGGAGTGTACTGATAATTGTGCATGTGGGGGACGTAGCATGCTCTGGTTGAAAACGAACGGGCTCCAACTCTCAGGAAAGTGATGCACAGTTCAAGGATGCCAACCCGGACTGGACGCGAATTCGGTGCTTTGTGATCGACAAGGATTTATCCGAGATATATGTGCTGAAGTCAGAGTCTCCTGGGGTTCGCATTCTTCTATGTGAGTGGCATGTGAAGAAATACCTGTCACAGCAAATCCGAGACCACGCCAAGTTCGGGTTCTCTCCGTACGAAAAAACACGAGTTGGAGCGCATTGCCGACCTCATCGTTGGTGCCCGATCGGAGGAGCTGTACAACAAGCGCGTGGAATACATGTACTCCGTCATCCTTGACGACGAAGGGCGCGGTAAGTGGAAGGCGTACTTCGACAAGATGTGGGATTCTCCCACGTATCGTCCAATGTGGGTCGCGTACGAGAGAGAGAATGTTCCTCACTTGGGCAACACCACCAACAACAGGTATGTGCAATCTTGTTTTTCGAACTTGTGCTGGCATTTAGCTGACCTCCGTGTGCGTGAAGGCTTGAATCTAGTTGGGGCAGACTAAAGCGGAAAGTTCACCAGGGAATGCCACTCGACAAGGCGCTGATGATTATCATGCTGCATCCGCAATCGATGGAGAAGAAGTGGCAAAAGCAGTTTACCACTTTTGGCCGCACCGTCGTACACGGAGCGCAACCAGAACTTCAGCAGCTTGCGAACTTCGTGTCTCCGCACGCATACGACCTAGTCGCCGAACAACTCAAGATCGCGACTAAACGTATCTATCGGTTTCATTCCTCGGGTGCGGCGAGGATCAGTATCGAGTACGACCGCGCCGCTACTGCGAAGCGGCAGCGGAAGCCCGAGGAGGTGGTATAAACGACGAAGACGACGAGTCTGAGCAGGAACTGTTTGTTGAAGACGCCGGCGACGTGCACAGAAATTTTATCGTCAACCAGGCATCGTGGACGTGCACTTGCATGTTTTCGCTGACCCGACTTCTACCTTGCCGACATGTGCTCTTCGTGCATCAGGCTTCGTTCAAGCTCCCGGTGATCCCGTTCAAGAGCATTCTGGACCGGTGGAATTTGGACGCACTTCGGCATTGTGTTTCACAATCCGATGCACCCGACGGACACGTGGCGTTTGAGATAGTTGGCGTGGCGGAGGGGGTCGAAGCGACAGAGCGTGACGAAGCACTTGACGATGCCCAGAAGTTCCGTCAGATTCGCAGTTTTTGCATGGAGTTCGCCGATGTAACTTCGACTCTCGACATCCCCAGATTCAAGGAGGGAGTCAAGCTCATGGAAACCGCAAAGTTACTCCTGAAGGCGGACACGCTGCCGCAGTTGCCGCGTCCGAATAGTCCATCGCCGCATATGAACCCACCAGTACCCGCCAGGTTTGCACCAGGAGCTCGCCAGTATCTACCAGGAGCTTGCCAGTACCTGCCAGGAGCTCGCTTGTTTCCACCAGTCACCAACCGGAGAACACATCTGGTGGAAAAAGCAAAGGCTTTGAGCTCATCGAGACTCAGGCTCCTGTCGCACCACGGATCGAGGACGACCGAGCAGTGCGAAGCGTTGACAGCGAAGTGGACGACAATCGAGGTAACGATGATGCCGTGAATACCGACTATGGCGGTGAGGATCGACAGCCCAAGTTACGTGCAACGCCGGCGACGTTCAAGAGAGCGTCGACGAAGCGTTCCGGCCGTCCGAAGACGGATAGCACGGCACAGAAGAAGAAGAAAACACGCGATATTTCGGCAGCAGCGCGTCGAGTCGACAACTTCACCCGAGGTACCTACGGTACTCTGGCTGCGGTGTCCGAGCTCTTGGAAACCAGGAAAGGAGCGTTCTCGTACGAAGTGTGTTCCAAGAGTTTTTGGAACGTGAGTTGAGTGAGTAAGTCGGACGAGTCGAGCTCAAGGGCGAAGCACAGAGTGGTCGCGAATGGAGAACTCGGTACTGTCGACACTCGCCACATCACGAAGTTTCTTCCCATGACAGTCATTTCAAAGATGCTGGAGACGAGTGCCCAAGTGCAGAACCAGTATGCTTCCGAGAACGGTCACCCGCCCAACGCAGCAGACCTGCGGTTCACCTACAAGAAGGTTGTGTACACTCGCGCGATGCTACACGCTATGCGCTCGTGACACAAGGTGCGATCTCTCCTGACGGACGTGGAAGATGCTGCGGAGTGGGTTCAAGACAATCCGTCAAAGGTGGGGATTTGTTCTGAACGACGTCTTTGCTGATTTAAGTGAGAGCACGCCCTCGACTGTGGCAGACGCGCTCAAGAAATTGAACCTGCTCAGCCCAGCTTCGCGCTTCGTGGGCGAGCAGCACCTTGACGATACGTGCATGAGTGCGGTGATGTGGCACATACGGAAAGAAGTGAAGTTCCTATCCCTGTGTTGGACTTCCATCCCGTTCACGTCAACCATGAAGGCGGTAGTGAAGCCGTCCAAGGAGTTTGATGAGCCTGATGGCAAGCTGTATCTCGTCGCGGTGCACCTGGTGGTCCGGAAGCACTGGTGTAGTGCTGTAATTGACCTACGCGGACCGAAGGTTGTGGTTGAGGTGTTCGACCCTCTCCAACAGTACGTAACTCAGCTCAAAGAGCATATGCAAGTTCTGTGTGACGCGATGTTACCGCAGTGGGGCGGTGACCTGGCGAGTATCCAGGCTTTTACTGGTACGTGCGTCAGGAAGTTTGTTTTGAATCGTGACTTTTTTGTGTGTCGTAGATATTCAGCAGCTCGACGACTACAACTGTGGCATCTTGTCTTTGATGTTCTTCGAGCTTCACCTCCACAATTTGTCAGGTGACAAATACGACAATGACGCTGCTCCTACGTTCTTCAGATATCGGTACCTGGCTCATGGACTCTCGAAGACCGGGGAGTAGGATACACCAGGTTCCACCAGTATCTGCCGATATATAGTCTCTTCTTGTGCAGCGCCAGTGTTCACAGGTTCTACCAGTATGTGCCATTGGCTACTAGCAGCTGCAGCACTCCGAGCAGCTAAGTCATGTGCCAGTGTCCTCCAGGAACTGATCCAGCAGTGCGGAGGAGAACCTGCGCTTGCATTTCGTAGAAAACTTTTCACACAAAGGCGAACATCACTCTTCACTTGATGCAGTGTCTATGTCGTCCCTAACCCTGTCATCTTCATGTGTGTGCTCTGGTACTGGCAGATACTGGCAATTTGATCGATTCTTCCTCCCCATATACTGGTGTTAGCCTTAGCCATACAAGAGATGGTCCAACCTGCTCTCAACAGTACGCACTCGGATTGTCTTAGTGGCATGGCTCTTATCATGTTATTCACGACCCTCTCTGCAACCAACGCAGAACCTGCTCAACACTCTCGAACGCGGCCCGGAAGCGCTTCAAGTACTTCTTGCCGTTCGTCGGGTGCGTGTGTAAGGAGTCATTCCAGAGCTGCTTCAACATCTCCAGTGCCACGGTCACACAGTACAAGGCCAAGATGAAAAAGGGCAAGGCTGTCGTGAACTGAGCCTTGAAATACATTCGCATTCACTCCACACACCAGCCTAGACAATCGTGGTTCATTGCAGTACTGTGCACGCCCATGTTGCTACGCGGTCGCGTCATCCCGTTGCCACCTTCGCTGCAGCGTCTTTTGTATCTTCATTTGGCCCACCCACGTAAGGATGGTGTGTTTATGGACTCGGGAATTACTATTGCCATCCCAATTACAATTCTTCATAGACTCACTTACAATTCTTCATAGACCCGCGTCCTGGCATTTGGACTTGGGAGTGCTCACCAGACCCCATCAAGTGCCGGCAAGAACTCTTCAACACCGCGATCCTTATTGCCACAATCATTATTGTACGGTCGAGAGAGGGAGACACTTGTATTCACGGGTGATTGGCTGTTCATCACTCCAAGCCGACGATCCAAAGTTCAAGATTACAGATATCTCTCAAATGGACGATTTCGGAAATCTCCGAATTCTGGGATTTCGGAGCTACATGTGTGGCCCTCAATCTCGACGTGAGGTCCTCTCATTTTGCAGCAATCCTGGAAGATGCTTGACCGCTTCATCTATATCGGCTGCGTTGTCATCACTCGTGTGGTACCCCACAGCGGGCAGCCATGCTGGTCAAGGCACTTCGTCGCGTTCCCGATTGGAGCCCATCATTTGGTGAGAATGGGCCCGACGGCTCCATGGACCCCTATCGACTTATGCGGCCCGTTTCCCCGAGCTCGCAGGTTATATGAGTGATCTCTTCCGGGAGTACTGGCAGGGGTTTATCCCTACTCAGAGGCAGCCGATTGGGTTGCGATGAAGCCGCTTCCGGGCGGGGATCCTCAGCCTCCTCATACGGACTTCAACATTCCGCCAAATTCCCCCCATCTTGATCATGCGCGTATGCCCGCGGACATAGTTGTCGCGCTTGAAAAGGATTATAACCTTCTTGTCTACGGGCGGAACAGATTATTCCCGATCCCAAGGATGAAGTTGTCGTGAAGTTAGACGAGGGTGATGTGATCATATTCCGAGGGGATCTCATCCATGCTGGTGTCGCTTGCACGCGCCAGAACATTCGACTTCACGCGTATATCGACGTCGTTGATGCTCCGAGACAATATAACAAGACCTGCTTGCACCCCTTGATCGAATACCCCGAATACAAGCCCACCGAGTGCTCCCTACACGGCTACTCCACAACAGGGTCCAAGGCGACAATCCAGCATCACATCAACAGCGACCACCGAGTCAGACGCAGTCTCCGACGCGTGCTCCCGTCTGATAGTAAATCACGGCAAACGACTGCGCGTTCGTCCACACGCACACGGACGGGTAGTGGGTCGGAGGGCTCTAAAGAGAACGAAGCACCAAGTCGGGTACATCAATCAAGCGCGTCATCTGCGGTCAGCGAATCCGGCAGGTCGTCGGTGGCGAGCGTCTCGGACCGAGAGGAGTCCGAGTCGGAGATGTCCAGTGTTGCAGAATCCGAGAGCACCGATGCGTCAGTTGCGCCGTCTCGGCAGGTCCGCAACGGTCTCAACCGCAGCCCTAATGCTCGGACTAAGAAGCGCGCCAACACCCGCCCCAAGCGTCGCCCTGTGGGCGCACCCAAGCGACGCACCACAAGCCCCCCATGTGCGTTTCTCTACCAGAAGCCCGCTCCTGAATCGCGGCACCTCCGCTTCTAGCGACAGCCCGCTGGAGATGGTGATCGCCCCGCCGCGAGGCGGTTATGCCGGTCGTGGGCCTGTGCGTCTTGCGCCGATCGGGAATGCGGTCAAGAGCAAACGCGCAGAGCACTCCACGACTGAGGCGGCGCGTGCGTCAACCCGGTCCGACCCACCTGACTCAAGCGACTCCAGCAATCACATAGTGAACAACTGCTCGGCTACGGCTTACGATTTGTTTGGCAGTGAATCGTCGGATTAGGTTTGGATTGAACAGCTCTAAAGACTCTACATGTCATGAACAGTGAAGATAAGTCTTTGGGTGTTGATTCATGACGACACAGTTCCACAGCCAAACCGTACATGCTTCATTTTTTGTAGTCGCCATGATGCCTTCAATGAGTGACCTGACACCGGAAAATCAAAGACACTCAGAAAGAGAGAGAAACTGAGAGAAAACCCGCAGCATTGTGAGGAACTTCACCTCGTTCCAATAGAACCGCGTTGGATGTGTGGTTGAGTACCACCGTGCGTAAATGACGGAGTAAAGCCGTGAGAGGATGGGACCAGTATGCGGTGTTCGTGGTATGAAAGAGAAAAAAAGCATTAGCATGAAGATAAAATGGCAGCATGTAGTCGCAGTTAGTCCCAGTATTTGCTCTCACCTTCTGGACACAGCATCCTCAGGTACGTTGGTCGCGTACAGTGAGGGCGCGAATGAGCGCATGAGGTGTTGTAGGAGAGGGATCAAGAAAAGCGCAGGTTTGTTTCTTGCGGTGCTAGGTTGAGGGTACACACGAGTAAAAGTTAGTCGACCTGGAACTATTAGGAAAGCATTTTGGGGACTGTTGGCTCGTGCATTGCTCGGCGCTGGGTCTCCCAACGCACGCGTCACGCACGCCTGTGTGGCAGCGGGGGGAGCGTGGAGATCGATCGCTGAGGAATAGTGTGGAGGCTGAGTGCGGGGAGTCGAGCGAGCTCGGAGAGTCGAGCACAAAGAGAGAGCCGAGCGCGCAGAGCCGAACGCGCAGAGGGTCGTTAGGTGAACCGGCCTCACGGGAGGACCGCTGTCCCCGGAAGAGGGCAGGAGAGCCGTCGTACGGAGGGGACCCCGCTGAGGAGTGGAGTGGAGTGGAGTGGAGTGGTGTAATTGTCTGATTTAGGGGT
>JAMFLL010001972.1:0-12016 GCA_027475725.1 Pythium rhizo-oryzae | reverse complement strand
GCGCGCGAGCGAGCTCGAGCTCCTCCGGGAGGAGCGCCGCCAGAGCCTGCTCGAGATCACGCGGCTCCAGGGCGAGCTGCGCGCCACGTCGCAGCTCGTCACCTCGTCGCTC
Organism: Pythium rhizo-oryzae; assembly: GCA_027475725.1. Lineage (NCBI taxonomy): Eukaryota > Oomycota > Peronosporomycetes > Pythiales > Pythiaceae > Pythium > Pythium rhizo-oryzae. The sequence continues at coordinate 11,904 of JAMFLL010001972.1, read as the reverse complement.
GACCGCGAGCAGCGGCTCAAGCAGCAGAAGGAGGCCGCGGACGCGGCGCTCGCGGCCGCCGAGGACAAGATGCGCGCGCTCCGCCAGGAGATGGTGGAGCGGAGCCTGGTCGTGGGCGGCGGCGACGCCTTCTCCGCCAAGGCGGACGCCTCCTCCTCCTCTGTCTACGCCAAGCACGCCGAGATCACCGTGGCCAACCCAGCGGCGACGTACGACTCGAACCAGCGCAGCGCCTTCACGCTGGCGGAGCACGAGGAGCTGCTGGCCAAGTGGCAGCGCGCGGCGACCGAGAACGAGTCGCTGCTCCTGGAGATGAAGAGCCTCAAGAAGGACCTGGACGCGCACAAGCGCCGCGCCGCCAAGCTGAACGAGCTCGCGCCGCGGCTCGAGCGCGTCGAGAAGAAAGCGGCCAAGCTGCAGCTCACCAACGACGGGCTCACGGAGGAGCTCACCGAAGTGCGCGCTGTGAACGAGAGCCAGCGCACCATGATCGCCGTGTACAAGGTAAAGCACACACCGAGAGTTGCGAAGGAGCCATGCAGGGAGGGGAGAGTGCTCACGTGGTGTTGCTCTTGTTCTTGAGTGTAGAAAATCGCCGATGCGCGGCCGTTTTCGACCGAGTGCACGTGTGTGCTCCACCCGGAGGATGCGCTGGGTGTGTCGGTGCAGGAGCAGCTGCTGGAGAACAACATGCGCCTGGAGAAAGAGCTGCGGGAGATGCGCGCGCGGCTCGCGTTGACGGCATCCATGGTGAAGGAGGATGAGGACGGCGACGGAGGGGAGGAGGACGAGGAGGACGCACCGACTGTGGATGACAGCACCGACAACAACAGCAGCAACAACAACGGTGGCGAACTAGATGTGGACGAGATGCTGCGCGTGAGCGAGACCGAGACTACGTTGCACGGCCTGGAGTCCGTCGCCTCGAACGCAGATGTCGACTTTCTCATCAAGCGTATCCAAGACCTGGAGGAGAAGCAGGCCGCGCTCAAGGATAGTCTGCGCCACGCCAAGCACCAGTGGCAGGCCGCGATCGCGTCGCAAAAGGCACTCGAGGAGTGCAACCGCGCCGCACAGGCTGAGATCACGCGGCTCACGCAGCAAGTGGACCATAAAGTGTCGGCGCTGAGCGCGACACAGCGTCATAGCAATGCGGATACCACCGTTGTCGGTGGGGACGAGGCCGCTAACGATCGCGGCGACGTGAGTGAGGAGGACCCCACGAAGACGGCCCCGGATGGCACATTTGAAGACGCTGACGACGGAGAGAAATGGACTGAGGAGGTGGCCCCGTTCCCTGCGCCGCCGGGCGACCTAAACTCGCCTCTCATCAAATGCCTCCTCGACCACTGGACGACCGACAAGTCCAAGATCATGCATCTCACTGACTGGCTCCACCACGCGATCCGCGGTACGGGCAAACCGCGCCCGCTACGGCTCGAACACCTCACGAGCGAGGTGGCTGCCGGCTTCACGCAGCTGCTTGTGCCGATCTTGCGCGAGCGCCACGGCGTGTCTGTCAAGATCTACCGCCGCGAAAGCATCCAGATCCTTACAGACATGGTCTTCCAGGCGCACCAGCCCACGCAGCCACCGGAGACGCCGAGCATCTTCTCAACGATTGCAGCCGCGTTCAGCGGCGTCATGGCGCCGAGTTCTACGTCCTCGTCGTCGGCGTCGCCGTTGTTTGCGGAGGAGATTCGTGCGCGCGTGGAGCGCAGCAACAGTAGCGGCAGCGCTGCGTCATCCGAGTCGGGTAGCGCTGGCGGTGCACGTGCGAGGCGACGGCGGCAAGAGAACCCGTTCGTGATGAGCGAGGCCCACTTTCTCTACGGCTGAGAGACCAGAGGCGGAACTGTGTGTGCGCGGCAGTGATGTGTGAGGTAAACAATCAATAGCATTCCTTTTTGACGTTCCATCAAAGAAGATGAGCCCCTCGGTTTCGAACATTTTGAGGTATTGTGGGTCCTGGATTTCGCTCTGACGTTGAAGACATCGCTATAACCACCTCCCATAGGCATGAAGAAAGATGTGCGAGAAGGAAATGAACAAGAGAACAGAAGATACACCCTAGCTCCACTTAGGCCCATCGGCCTCCCTCTCACTCATCCAGCCTCTTTGCAGCCCCGAGCATGTTGTTCTACAGGTCGCGACACGGTTTGCGTTTCTGCCGTGAGGGGTCATTCTTAAACCCACCAGCGCTAGAACTGCTCTCCCCGCACGATGCCTCAACCTCCGCTTGCTCGAGTGGTGCAAACAAAGTCAACACCATCGCTATCGATGCAACGAAACACACCGACACTTGAGGCGCGCGTCGCCAAGTTCGAGACCAAAGCCGCCGATCTCCTGCGCCGCCTCGCGCACCTGGAAACGACCCTCGCGCTTCACGTTACTCACCTTGAGCGAGAGATCTCTGACCTTGAGAGCCGCCTCACAGGTCTTCAGCTGACGGAGATCGGACGCAGTGAGGCGACGGCAACGCAGAGCGAACGAGTCCGCGACCTGGCTGCGAAAGTGACCGAGATCACGCTCTGATCCGCTCGTAATGCTATGTACACGGTGGGACCACACGCGTGCTTCTTCTCCGTCATCTGCTTTTGTCCCTCGCACGAGCGAATTCGTTGTTTGGTTTTCACACTGACCCTCGGTCTGCCTTGCTCCGTTGTGTGCCATCGTACAGGCAGACACGGCCGCCAACGGATCACTCTGGATCTCCCCATGTGACGAGGCGATCTGCTGACCGACACTCTGGCAACGTCAAGTGATGTCGGAATCCTTCGAGCTCAAAACTTGAGCCATAATCTCAGAGCGTTGGTCTCTCCATCACTCTGCGATGATGGCCATCTGGTCGGGGTTGCCGTGCTCCGTGATCTCAGGACAATCAAGCTCCTAACCGCGCATGACGGCGTCGCTTGGGCCACTTTGGAAACGTGGGGCTGCCGCCTTTCGCCTCCGAGGGGTGCGAGCCTGCCAACCCCCCAACACGGTAGCTGACCAATGCGTGACCCCGTCCCTCTTGCTCGCAAGCCACCTCCTCCTCATTCTCGATTTCGCCTCCTCGCGCAACTCGAATTGCTCCCACCAAGTTCTACGCAGACCACGAGAAGCAGGCAACTGACGGCCAAGGCCATGTCCACGTCCTCTCCGCGCGACGTCGCCTTCGCCCAAGTGCACTCGCCGACGCCGACATCGACGAGTGCCGGCCAGCGGTTCTTCCACGGTGACAGCGACAGCGCGAGCGACAAGAAGAGCGGGACGCGAAGCAGCGGCGGTACGGCTGGGTCTGGCGCCAACACGAAGGCTAAGACGTCGTTGCCACCGCCCGTGGCGTTTGTGGAGCTGTACCGCTTCGCGACGCCGCTGGACAAGCTCTACCTCGCGCTGGGGGTGTTGTGCGCGGTCGCCGCCGGCGTGCTCTTCCCGTGCATGGCGCTGGTGTTTGGCAAGGCCATCTCGGCGTTCCAGCAGGCCGAAGGTGGCGTGGATACGCGCCAGGTCAACTCAGCAGCGCTCGACTACCTGTACCTCGCGCTCGCGCTGCTCGTGGCCGACGCAGGCGCGTACGCGCTTCTGACCACCACGGCCGAGCGCCAGATGAAGCGGCTGCGCGCCGAGGCGCTGCGTCACCTGCTGTACATGGACATCGCGTGGTTCGACGCGCACAACGCGCTGCAGCTCTCATCGCGACTCACGGGCGACACGCTCAAGATTAAGGATGGCATGGGCAGCAAGCTTGGGGAGACCGTCAAGTACGCGAGCCAGTTCGTCGCCGGCTACGCCATCGGGTTGGCCAAGGACTGGGCCACAACGCTCGTCATGGCCGCCGTTATGCCCCTGATGGCGCTAGCCATGGGCGCACTCATCGCGGTCATCCGGTCCGTGATCGTGCAGTCACAGCAGCTCTACGCCGAGGGCGGTGCGGTCGCCGAGGAGACACTGGGCGCGATTCGCACGGTCGCGTCGCTCAACGCCGAGCCGCGCGCGATCGCCGCGTACGGCGCCAAGGTGCAGGTCGTCGAGGACCTCAACGTGCGGCTGCTCAAGAAGGGGGCGCTCATCTTGGGCTTCTTCCTCGCATGCACGTGGCTCATGTACGCCGCCGGGCTCTGGTACGGCGGCTACCGCGTCTCGACCGGCCACACCACACCCATGGAACTCTTCCAGAGCTTCTACGGCGTGCTGCTGGGCACAATGGCGATCGCGCTCGTCTCGCCGAGTCTCACAGCCCTGACAGAGGCGCGTGGCGCCGCGGCCGCTCTCTACGAGATTCTGGACACGTGCTCGCAGATCGACGCGTCGCGAGACGAGGGCGTCGTGCCACCCGACTGCGCTGGACGCATCGACGCGCTCGACCTCTACTTTGCGTACCCGGCGCGGCCCGACACACCCATCCTGCGCGGCTACAGTGTGCGTATCGACGCCGGCTTGACTGTGGCGTTCGTGGGCGCGAGCGGCGGTGGCAAGAGTACCCTCGTAGCGCTGCTCGAGCGCTACTATGCGCCGCAGCGCGGGCAGCTGCTGCTCGACGGCCGCGACGTCCGTGATCTCAACCTCGCGTGGCTGCGTCGCCAGATCGGCGTGGTCGCGCAGGAGCCCGTGCTGTTCGCGCAGTCCATCCTGGACAACATCCTGGCGGGCTCGGGCTACGCGGGCGCCGAGGGCCGCACGCGGGCGATCACGGCCGCCAAGATGGCCAATGCGCACGAGTTCATCCTGGCACTGCCGCGGCAGTACGACACGCTCGTGGGCGAGCACGGCGTGAGCCTCTCGGGCGGCCAGAAGCAGCGCGTCGCGATCGCGCGCGCGGTCGTGCGCGACCCGGCCGTGCTGGTGCTAGACGAGGCCACGAGCGCGCTGGACGCGCACAGTGAGCGCATGGTGCAGCGCGCGCTGGACGCGCTCGTGGCCGGGCGGCGCCGCACCACGCTCGTGATCGCGCACCGGCTCTCGACTGTGCGTCGCGCCGACCAGATCGTCGTGCTCGCCGACGGCCGCGTTGCGGAGCAGGGCACGCACGCTGAGCTACTCGCGCGCGACGGCGGTGTGTACCGCAATTTGTATGCGGCCCAGGAGAGTCTCGCCGTGCAGGAGCAGCAGCAATGCCTGGATGAGGACGACGGCGAGAGCGAGGAACTCGAGGAGAGAGAGCAGGCGGAAGTGGAAACCGTCCACGCCGCGGCTCGGTCTGCGTCGCGACGCAGCAGTCACAGCGTCGGGGTCGCCAGCGAGTCGCTCCACCAGGAGCCGCTGACCAACGGTGACTCTGAAGACTCGCAGCGCACGTTCTCGGTGCTGGACGCGGTGGCACTGAGCCGCCCGGAGCGCGGCTTCTTTTTTGTGGGCGCGGTGGCCGTGGGTCTGGCGGGCTTCGCGATGCCGGCGTCGGCGCTACTGCTCTCGGAGCTGCTCACCTCCATGGTCGACAAGTTCGCGCAGTTCGAGGCCACGCGTGCGCAGGCGTTCCTGGACGCGCTGTACGCCGACGCGCGCGCGTACGGAGGCGTGTACCTGGGTGGTGCCGCGGCCATGTGGGCGCTCAAGGCCACCTCCGCGTACTGCTTCCGGTTCATGGGCCAGAAGCTCACGACGCGCGTGCGCCAGCTCGAGTTCGCGGCGCTGTGTCGCCAGAACGTAGCGTTCTTCGACGACGAGGCCCACGGCACGGGCGCACTCACGGCAGCGCTGGCCACGAACGGCGCGAGCATGGCCAGCCTCTCGGGCGACACGCTGGGCCGGCTCGTCGAGTGCGTGTTCACGGTCGTGGCCGCGCTGGCGCTGTCGTTCGCGCTTGGCTCGTGGCAGCTTTCGCTCGTGCTGCTCGCGGTCTTCCCGCTGCTGGTCGCGAGCGAGGCGTTCCGCAACCGGTCAGTGCCCCGCGTCGCCGTGCTCTCCAGCGAGCTCGTGACGCTGGGCGCGCGCGCGACCGAGGCGCTAGGCAACATGCGCACTGTCGCGGCGCTCGGGCTCGAGCCGGCGCTGACGAAGGCGCTGGACGCGCTACTGGACGCACCATTGCGCGAGGCGCTGCGCGAGGCCCGCGTGGACGCGCTGGCCTTCGGCTTTAGCTCGTTCGTCGTGTTCGCGACATTCTCGCTCGTGTTCTGGTATGGGGGACGGCTCGTGGCGCAGCGCGAGATTACGTTTGTCGAGCTCATGGGCACGCTCATGGCCGTCACCATGTCGGCGCAGAGCGTGGGCATCGCAGCATCGTTCTTCGGCGACTCAAAGCACGCGCTGGCCGCGGGCGCTGCCGTCGTAGCGCTGCGCGACCGCGCGCTGCCCATCGACGCGTTCGACGCACTCGAAGGCGACAAGCCGGCGCGCGTCGAGGGCCACATCGAGTTTCGCGACGTCATGTTCGCGTACCCGACGCGCCCGCACGTGACAGTGCTGCGCCACTACAACTTGGTAGTGCACCCAGGTGAGACCGTGGCGTTCTGCGGGCCCTCGGGCGGTGGCAAGTCGACGTGCATCGCGCTGCTCGAGCGCTTCTACGATCCCGTGGGCGGCCAGGTGCTGCTCGACGGCCGCGACCTGCGCACGCTCAACGTCACGTGGCTGCGGCGCCAGCTTGCGCTCGTGGGCCAGGAGCCGACGTTGTTTCTGGGCACGATCGCCGAGAACATCGCGTACGGGCTCGAGACGCAGCCGACCGCGCAGGAGATCGAGGCCGCGGCTCGCACGGCGCACGCGCACGCGTTCATCACGCAGTTTCCCGACGGCTACGCGACGCAGGTGGGCGCCAAGGGCGAGCAGCTCTCGGGCGGCCAGAAGCAGCGCATTGCGATCGCGCGCGCCGTGCTCCGTGACGCGCGTGTGCTACTGTTGGATGAGGCCACGAGCGCGCTGGATGCCGAGAGCGAGTCGGTCGTGCAGCGCGCACTGGACGAGGTCATGGCCACGCAGCGCCGCACCACGCTCGTGATCGCGCACCGGCTCGCGACCATCTGCGCGGCCGATCGCATCTGCGTCGTGAGCGGCGGCACAATCGCCGAGCAGGGCTCCCACGCTGAGCTGCTCGCCCAGAACGGGCTTTACACCGCGCTTCTGCAGGCTGCCGGCGAGCAGTAAGTAGTGAGGGAGGTACGAGTAGCGCTAGCGCACGTAGTTGGACGAATCAACGCGTGGAGGGAACACAAGAGCGCGTGTACATGCGATTAGGCCAAACACGGGAGGGAAAGAACTCACTACGTACACTGCTTGTTTGGCCGTTGACTTGGGTGTGGGTGGCCTAGACGCTCTTGGTGGCCGGCGGCGGCGGCGCGATGGCTGTGGCGCTCGCAGCGGCGCTGGGCAGCGTGAGCGACTTGGCCATGGCCGGCTGCTGGTAGACGCCGTCGAGAAAGTCGAACCCGTCGTCCTTGCGGTCGGCGTCGAGGTCGCAGCAGCGGTCGAGCGGCAGGAACTGCGAGGCGCTCGGGAAGCCGCGCATCGTGGTCACGTACCAGTTGAAGCCAAACGTCATGAAGGGGAGCGCGACGGCTGCGAGCAGCTGCCCGACAGTCGCGTCCTTGAGCGAGAGCAGCCCGAGCAGGGTCGACTGCGCGATGTAGAGCGCGAACACGATGAACGAGAAAAGCGGGGGCCAGAACGCGCCGGTCGAGTACACGAGTGCCCACTTGGCGTCGACCACGAAGAAAAAGTGGCGCCGGTAGACCACCTCGGCGCAGAGGAAGAAGAGTAGCCCGACGTACGCGACGATGGGCGCAATGGGCGCGAACACGAGCACGAGCAGGAACACGAGGAACTGCTGCGCGAGCGCGAACGATGGGTCGATGTCGGGTTCCGAGTTGAGCGGCGCAAGTCCGAGCCAGGGCTGGCGCTCGGGCACCTGCGCGTACCGCGGCGCGAGCCACTTGTGGAGTGTGTCCTTGAGCACGGGCACGACGCGCAGCCAGAGCAGCGGCAGCGTCACGCAGATCTGCACGATGATGAAGGTCACAAAGAGCATCGACTGGCTCGCGATGCTGCTCCCGAGGAAGGAGAACACGCGCTTGGGCTGGTCCACGATGGCCACGAGCTGCGCGATGATCGAGCCCGTGACGGCCGAGACGAAGAACATCTGGAAGACCTGGAAGTAGCACAGCTTGTGGAACGTGCTGGCCTCGACCTCGGCGTTCGAGAGGTGGCCCTCGCGCGTGGCGAGCAGCTTGAAGATGACCTTGGCGAGCGCGTTCATGGCCGAGAGCAGCAACGGCGCGAGCTGCTCGAGCGTCTTCTGGACCCACGGGTGGCCCACCACGAGCTCGTCCACGAGCGGGTACGTCACGCGCAGCTTCTGCACGTTCGCGAGCGAGGTCACGAACGCCGTCGGGATGGTCCAGAAGAACACGATCACGAACGTCAGGCAGGCCGAGAGCAGTCGCCACGAGCTCTTGAGCTTGTGCGGGAGCCCAAAGTTCTCCCACACGATGTCGTGCAAGTGCGGCGCCGCGCTGATGCGCAGCTTGATCGGGTTCTCGGTCTGCAGCAACTGCTGCGCCGCCTGCGTCGCGCGCAGCGTGCGGAAGCCGATGAACGCGGCGCTGCGCATGATCGCCGTCTCCGTGCCCAGCGGCTTGCCCACGACGCTCTCGACCAGCACCTTGGCCAGCGTCGGCAGCTTCTGCGTGAGCGGCCGCCGTGGGCCACCGTAGCCGCTCGCCGCGAGCCCGGCGGCCGTGGTCCGGCCACCGCCCAGCAGCGCGTCCGACTCACTGGCGGACGACGCACCATTGGACGCCGAGGCGGTTGCCGGGGCGCCACGCGGGTGCGCATCCTGCTCGTCGTCCTGCTCGTTTGCGATGCTGATGCCCTGGAGCTGCGTCGCGTCCACGGCGCCGTACTGGGTCGAGTTCGTCGTGGCCGCCGCGCCCGTGCCGCCTGTGGCGAGCTCCTCACTCTGACGAGCTTTGATCGCGGCGCGCTCGGCCTGGAGCGCGGCGTCGATCTGCTCGAGCTGCTGCCCGTAGTACTCGATCGCGTCGACGCGCGAGCCGCCGCCGCAGAGCCCGCCGAGGCGCGCGTCCACCGTCACCGTGGGGCGCGTCACGGCCGCGCCGCGCGTGGTCTCGTCCACGTGGAGCTGTGCGACGGCGCTGTCGAGTCGCACTTGGAGCTTGTGGCGCTCCTCAAGTAACTTCTCGAGCACGCCGCACTCGACGCCGACGTACACGCTGTGGACGGTGCCCGGGAAGAGGTAGTTCATGTACACGAGTAGCGGTTGCGGGCGGCGCAAGCGACGCGGTAAGTCTGTGACCACGACCGAGTATTGCTGTGCGTCCTTGTGGCCCATGACGGCGTGGCGCGTGCGCATGTAGGCCTCGTACTCCTTCGTGACGAGCGCCATGATCGCGAGGCTCACGGCGTACGCCGTGGCGACCGCGAACCAGAGCCGCCAGCGGCCCACGGCGTCGACGTTTGCGATCGAGAAACGGTCGAACGAGTCCATGGCGCGCTGCGGCGCCGGGATGCCGTCGTCGTCCTCGTCCGCGGGCAGGTCGCGCGAGGCGCCCGAGGCGTACAGCGGGAAGAGCCCGAGCGAGCAGAGCACCGCGAGCCCGGCGATTTTCTGCGAGAGCCGCACGAAGCGCAGGAAGACCCAGGCGTCGAGTCCGCAGCGCTCGACGATCTCGCGGTCCGGGATCGTGAAGAGCATGGGGATCCAGCCGCCGACCCAGAGGTGCTGCGGCAGCGCGAAGAAGTGGTCCACGCGCTCGAAGATGTGCGCCGAGTGGCGGCGCAGCACCTCGAACACGAGCCACGCGGCCAGCAGCATGGGGAAGTAGAGCGTCACGCTGGTCTGGAGCACCTGCGCGCCCGAGGGTGGCGCCGCGGCGAGCGCCGGCGCGGCCGTCGGGTCCAGCGCGTCGGCGCCAGCGCCGAGCCCGAGACCGCTGCCGCCGTCGTCGGCGGCCGCCTGCGACGCGCGCAGCAGCGTGGGCAGCAGCAGCGTGAGCGGGGGCGGCGACGCCATGTTCCAGCGGATGCGCGGAGAGGAGCGGAGGGGAGGAGCGGAGGCGGAGGCGGAGCCGGAGGGGAGGACCGCCGGGCGCAGTTCGCGAAGTGAGCTCGCGGGCCCTCGCCGAATGGATCCAAAGAGAGAGAGAGGCGGGGCAGTCACTTTGACTCAGGTTGCAACAAATGCGGGGGCGGGAACATGTTACAAATAGGAAAAATGTGTATTTACGGATATAGACGGCATTGCGGTGGAGATCGGGAGCGAGAGAGGGCGCGCTCCCCGCTTCGCGCACTGCCGTGCGTGTACATACTCAAACGCCCACGCGCCGCGGTGGCCGTGGCGGCAGCGCCGCGGCGCTCAGCTGTCGTGACGCCGGCGCCCGACTGGCCTGCGGCGTCACGCCACCACGGGGCCACATAGAGACACCAAGTGTGCACACGTCGCACACGAAGTGACCACAGCTGACCACACCGGCGCCACCTGCGCCCCACCAAGATCCGTGCGACGAGCCACCGCCGCAGGTCACGTCGCGTCAAATGGACATGGAGAGAGAGCGAGAGCGAGAGATGTAGCCATCTTCACGGCAACACGAGCAGGTTGCGGTCGGTGGGGCGGATCGCCCTCAGTCGGGGCGGTGTGTTCTCCTAAGTGCGTTTGTTAGGTGCGCACGCTTCCATTTTTCTCGGGCCGGCCGATGCGTGGGATGTTTAGCAAAGCCGGCGCTTGACTAATCGCGATTCGTCAGGCCGCCGCCATGACCCAACACCGCCGAATCAGCCAATTGTAGCGCTCGGGGGCGGCCCCAGGAGCTCCTCCTCCGTGCTGCTCATCGTGCTGCGCCCTTCAGTCTCCGTCTTGCACCCCATCGAGCGGCCATGACGCCCCCCAGCAAGACCAAGGGCGACCACGCCTACGCGGCGCTCGCGACGCCGCGCGACGTGGTGCTCGACCCGCCCGCAGAGGACCAGGCGGCCGCCTCTGCCTCCGCTGCCTCCGCGGCGCCGGCGCGGCTCGTGCCGCTCGCGCAGCTCTTCTCGTTCGCGGACGCGACCGACCGCGCGCTCATGGGCGTCGGCGCCGTCGCCTCGCTCATCGCCGGCGTCTCGCAGCCGCTGCAGATCGTGCTCATCGGCGACGTCATGAACGCGTTCAGCCCCAAGGACCTCCCGGCGCCGGCGCAGCTGCGCCGCAACGTCGACAGCGTCGCGCTCAACTTTGTGTTCGTCGGCGTCGCCGTGCTCGTGGTCTGCTTCCTCCAGGTCGCGTGCTGGTCGCTCACGGCCTCGCGGCAGGCCAAGCGGCTCCGCCAGGCGTACGTGGCCGCGATCCTGCGCCAGGAGATCGGCTGGTTCGACGTCAACGAGCCGCTGCAGCTCTCAACGCGCGTGGCCGACTCGACCGTCGCGATCCAGGAAGGCATGGGCCGCAAGGTCGGCGACGGGCTCCACTTTCTGTCCATGGGCGTCTCGGGCATCATCATCGGGCTCATCAAGGGCTGGCAGCTCTGCCTCGTGCTGCTCGCGTTCGCGCCGCTGCTGGGCTTCACAGCCTTCTTCTTCATGCGCAAGCTCAGCGAGGCCACGCAGAGCGGCGTCGAGTCGTACGCCAAGGCGGGCGCCGTCGCGCAGGAGGCGCTCGCGAACCCGCGCACGGTGCACATGTTCAACGGCGTGCAGTTCTTCGTGGACAAGTACGCGCGCGCGCTCGAGGCCACGACGCGCGCCGGCATCCGCAAGGGCTTTGCGGTCGGCGCCGGCATTGGCGTCATGTACTTCGTGCTCTACTGCACGTACGCCGCGAGCATGTACTACGGCGCCGTGCTGATCGCCAAGGACCAGCTCGACGGCCGCCGCTGCGACGGCGCGGGCTGCTACGACGGCGGCAAGGTCATGACCGTCTTCTTCGCCGTCATCATGGGCGCCATGGCGCTCGGCCAGGCCGGCCCGAGCCTCCAGGCCGTGGTC
>JAMFLL010001971.1:0-12020 GCA_027475725.1 Pythium rhizo-oryzae | reverse complement strand
GCTGTACGCGCAGTACTTTGGCGGCGCGCTGTCGCTCATGCCCATGGAGGGCCACGGCGTGGACGCGTATATTTACATGAACTGCCTCACGGAGGCCTCCCAGCTCAAGTAGACGAAACACGTGCCCCGCTAAGATCAAATATCATTCGTTCCTTGCGTCCACATCCGTACTGACTTGTCGCGTTGAGTTTTCTTCCCTCCTATCAATAGAAACCGACCTGCCGCAACTGAAAAACGAGAGATGCGCAGGTCGTGACGTTGTGCGAAGCCAACGATGCTCGTGGCGGGCGATACGGATTCGGATGCGCTGCTCGTGCGTGTTCCGTTCGTGACGCTGGACCTTGAGGCGTTGGCGAGTGACTCGCTCGGATGCTCGCCGAGTGCGACTTCTCTTCCTGGACTGATCCCCGACCTGGACGAACCGTTCTTGGCGCGCCAGAAGGTCCCTAGTCAAGGCAGGAACTGGGCAGCTCCGCAGGAGCTTGCGGTGCGCGTGCTATCGAGTGATCACTACCGTGTATGCCGACTGCGCATTGCTTTCCAGCCGGGCAAGCGCCCTAGCCGACGTAGGTTGATCATTGCCAAGACGCTGCTTCATCTCGGTGACACAGCGTTGACTGACGTTCTGTGAAGTGGAAGTGTTTGTAGCACCGACGCCATCACGTACAGCGAAGGTGTCGTCAATGGATCCGTTGTCGCAGTACCTCAGCGCTGACTTCACATCCCTCGGGTTCGTGCAGTTCGGCGATTGCCGTGTCAATGGCGTTGATCGCTGAGGTGGTGCTCATCGTGTTGGGATCGTGGCTGATGAGCAGAGAGCCGATCGTGTGGCCGCCCGAATCAGCACTGCACTGGCCACTCGCACCGACCGAAGTCCTCTTCCCGGTGGAGCAACCCCACCGATCCGATTACGCACCGGCGACAGCATTTTTCAAGCTTGTGATGTTCCGCCCCCACGCGCACCCCGACAACTACGAGCGCGAGGTCCATCTCGAGCGTTACGAGTGATGTTTCATCACGGATATGCGCTCACATCGTGCGCATGTGTTTTATCTTGTAGATTGGGTGTGTTGATGTCGAGCTGCTCGGCACGTTCCAGCTTCCGAGCCGAGAAATAAAGCTTCGCGGCATGACTGAATCCACTGAGCAAGCCGATCCAACGCTGAAAGAAGAAACGTCACGTGACTCGGTACGGTGCTCGCTCGAGGCGGCAGGACTCCCTGAGAGTCTCATCAAAGAACTCATCGAAGCAGCCTCCGATACGTCTCCTGTTGATCCGATACCAGGATCTGAGGACAAGACGGTGGAGATAGAAGTTCAACCGCAGTCGTCGCTCGAGGTCTTTCCAGTGCTAAGCCAAGCGCACAGCGTGCTCGACTCACCGTTCGATCTCGCGATGCGTGAGTTCGTGGACCGCGAAGCGCGACTGAACGAGCTGCTCGGCGCCATTTCGACATCAAACGAAGATGCTTCACGCGGTGCAGTTTTGACTCGTTCGCTATCGATGCCCCGCATTGGTTCACAGGTCCGACGCGATCTGGAGAACATCGCAACATTCACGTTCGGTTCCTTCTTCACACAGTGCCTGCTCAGTCGAGGCAACATGCTCAATGGGACCTGTGAAGGCGTCTGCGTCGAAAGCCTGTGTGTCGCGGAGCGCCTGGCGCCGCTTCTTCTCGAGGCAGGTCTCCCCGCAGAGATGGTCTTCGAAGGTCTCGTCGCGGCTGTCACGCTCGCGCTCCGATCGCCCCCAAGCTGCCCGTTGAGCGTCTTCCACGCATCGCTGCAGCTCACACGAACCGTCTTCCAGGCCCGCTCACGCGGACTTCGCCTTGTCAGCGCCGTGCGTAAGGCGCAGCTCGGTCCGGCGCTACAGTCTGTATTGGATACAGTCCTTGCTGCTCCACACTGCTGGTCGCTGGGATCCAAGACCACGGTGGACCGTGAGCTTCTCAAATGCCTGCGCTTGCTTATCACGCAACCGGAGACGAGACCAAGCTTTCTACGCGCTGTGATGAGAGCTGATTCCCACGGCAATCAGGAGAACAGGAAGACAACTCCGTCCCCGGGTGGTCTTTCGGTCACGTTGAATCGGTTACGCGTAGTCCGTTGGATTCTACAGCGCCACTGGGACAAACTGAGCGCCAGTGATCGTCGGATGATGCGGTCGGTCGTAGAGCCATTCATGGGTGCCGACGATCGAAGACCGAATTCGAAGACGGGGAAGGAACTCGAGTTAGCTCACGATTGCCTCCGGCTCCTCGACAAATCGTCCGACAGTGTGGTGACCGACCTGGACACGCAGCTCCTCGAACTTCGGAAGCATCTCCAGCACGACCATGAGGTTGCAGCCACAGTCTCACCTGATCATATACCATTATTTGAGGCGTATCCACTCACGTCGGAACAACAGCAAGCGCTCGTTACGCGGCTCAAACAGTATTTCCAGCTTCACAAACGACCGACGGCGCTCTACCACCACGAGTTCAACACTTCATATCTCGGCGACGAAAGGGAGGAGCAGGAGTTCCGCAAGGGCAACATCGTCTTCCGAGGGCACATCGAAGAAAGACACGTGCCAACGACTAGTTTCCACAACATGATGGATGCACAGACAAAGCCCTTCGAATTCTCTGCGACTTCGCCTACAGGATCGCAGGCATCGGTGATCGCGATGGAAACGCCGTTCGCTCGGTTTCGAGGCACGTTGGAGCCTCGCGGGCCTAACGAGACGCCTCAGCAGCAGTCGTCCACCACTCTGCAACCGAGAGCAGTGGCCGCTGAGCCATCTTCTCCTCGTGTTGGCGTACCAAGGCCCATGTCAAACTCGAAACTGGCCCGCGTGGTGCCGGTGAACGAGTTCTCCACGATGCCACCGACAAATGCCAGTAACGCCGTTGAGCTAGCCGCAACAATGACAAGCCAAGACGCATCAACAGCGCTGCCGACTGCCGCACCAGCTAGAGCAGCTCCTGCACCAACTGAACGACGTGCTGCCACAGCAGCGCCCAGCGCGGCGGTTGAAAGAGGCGCAACTTCCACCAAGGCTGGCGCGCAGCCAACCAACCCGCCTGGAACCGGAGAGTCCAAGTCGCCTACGACTCCGGCAGCTCCAAAGACAGCGCCGGCTGGCAACCCACGCAAGTCACAAGACGCCGGATGTGCTGTCCAGTGAGCCCGTATCCTTGCGGCTCGTGAGCACCGCCATGAGCTGCTCGACCTCGGCGAGCGTGTCGTCCGTGAGCTTGGACTTCTTCTTCCGCAAGTAAGCGAGTACCGATTCACTGCCGACCTCGCCCTGCAGCACGACAAGCAGTTGCCGAGCAGCTTCGCGTACGTGGCCGTTTTCGTGGACCAGTGCGTCGTACGCCACGAGGAACCGGAGTACGCGCTTGGCCGGCACATCGAGTGTGGCGCAGCAGTGGAAGGCCTGGAGCAGCGCCGTCAGTACCTTGAGCAGCCCGTAGAGCGTCTGCGGCGTCACGTTATCCGCAGCGAGTCGCTCGCAGTGGACCAGCAGCGTGTGGACCACAAAGGTACCCCTCGCGCGCGTGAGCTCAGCCACTTTGACCAGCGCGAACGCCGCGTTGTTGCGCACGGGCGCCTGCGGGTCGTCTAGGCGCGCCACCAAGTGCCTGAGGAGCGAAGATATCTGTGGAGACGAGTCGCCAACATTGATTAGAACCTGCCCACGCTCCATCCACTAGAGCGACGAGCAAAGAACGCGCACCTCTTCTTTCCATGCCGTGCCTTCCTGGAATCTCGGGTGTCGCTGAAGCACCGTGGTGAGCAGCGCAGTCGCGGCAATGAACACCTGGCAATCTGTGTCCTGGAGCCCAGTGGTCGCGGTGCGAAGCGCCTCGTCCAGCATGGCTATGTCGGCGCCCTCGTGGCCTGTCGCCTCCAGTGGCGTGCACTGCTTGACGGCCTCCACAACTCGCCACAGAAACTCCTCTCGCGCCTGCCAACTCTCGAGTGTGCGCCACTTGTCTGCGTCCCGGAAGATCGCACTCCGCTTTGACGGAGAGCCCACGCGACCACCAGGGCTCTTCACCGGGCTGTTGGCGAGCTGCGCGGCCAGCGCGTCGCTCACGGCGCGCTGCACAAGCGCCTCGCGGAACCGCACGCGTGCCTCCAGCTCGCGCAGACACTCGCCGAGCGCGTCGATCTGCCGGCGCACGCGGAGACGGTCATCCACGGAGCGCGCGAGCGTCTCGTCGTCTTGTAGCTGCGCGAGTCGCTCGCCGAGACGCGCGCACTCAAGCTCATCTATAGCCCATAGTCTCTGGTCGCTCTGGAATTGCAGAGCCTCGGCGGGCGCCATCTTGTGGGCCGTTGCTCCGAGGATCACGGTGTGGCGTTCGCGCGCGAGCTGGATGCGTGTCAGTAGCTCCGCTGGCGTCACGTATTCGTTGCGGTCGGCGATCCAGACCGCATGAGGCGCCGGCACGCGTTGCTGGTGCGGATTCTTGCGGCGGCAGACCACCGCGGGCCACGCAGGCAATGGCGAGGGCCGTTCGGCAATTGCCTTCTCCTGCTCCACGCGCCTTCGAATCACGTCGGCAACAGAGCGCGTGTCGTCGCTGTTTTCGTCCACTTGTCCAGAGGAGCGCTCCTGGATCGCTACAACGCAGGCGAGCGCGACCTGGTTAAACAGGTTCGCTGTGTGGACGTGGCACGTGTGGACGAGCAGCCGGATGAACGTGAGGTCCCTGCCTTGCCCGGGAGGCAGCGGCACGGTCTTGAGCTCCTGCGCGACGCATTTCGTCTCCTCCGGGCTTTGCAGCGTGATAAACCCGAGCCGCTCGAAACGCGCCTGGCGCCAGTCAGCGACCATTGAAGAACTCAAGAAGATCTCGATGCGGCGTGCGATAAGGCTCGCATGGGACACCACGACGAGCGCGTCGATGGCTAAGCGGGGCCCAGACGACCGAGCGACACAGAGCACGATCTCCTGCGGGTACTCGCAGAACTTTTCGGCGTGCCAGCCGACGTCGCTCGCGAGCTCGCCCGCTAGTAGCGCGCGCAGCACCGGCACGCTGTCGCGGCTGCCCAGCCGCTTGGCGGCATGCGGCGGCTCCTCGCTGGAGCAGCCCACGACCTCAAGCGCCACGACGCCGCCCGAGAGGTTCATTGGAGGCTGACAGTGACCGCTGTTTCTGGCCCGCCACCATATTGTGGTTCGAAGCGGCTGAGGATCGTCCTCTCGAATGGCAGAGACCTATTTTCGGCGGCTGGGGTCGATGATTAGCCTACTCCCGGCGGTCCCTTTTTCCACCGGCAGATGCATGAAAGGCCTCGGCAGCTTCAATGTGGTAGCAGTAGGCAACTGTGGCAGCCGCACTCACTGACAGCGGAGATTTCCAGGGCAACGCCCCAAGGTCTATCTGACGAGGACTGGGGCTCAACCATGTGGCTTGAACTTCCTTCATTACCACAGCTGAGGAGAGCTGGTTAGACAACATAACGCGCTCTCTTCCTTCACGAGGCAGCTGAGGAATACCTCTCATCCATCTTCTCGGCGACGACCCTGTGGATCAGCTTCGTCAGGTCCCTCCCTTTCGCATCTCATTGTGCAATTCGCCAAGCCCCAGCTCGAGCTCCAGCTCCACCAGCAAGCTCCACCAGGACCAGCTCCTCAGCCACACAGACCTCTCAACCACCAACCACCAAGACCAAGATGATGAAGTTCTTCGCCACGCTCGCCATCGCCGCGCTCGCCGTCGTCTCGGCCGCCGACGTCCCGGCCTGCGACCCGAGCCTGCTGAGCCTGGCGACGAGCCCGGACGCCACGGCGTGCACGGCCTCGACGGGCTTCTCGGCGGCGTCGCTCAAGGTGCCGGCGGCCGAGTCGCTGGCCAAGGTGTGTGCTGATCCGGCGTGCCAGAAGCTGCTGGCGGCGGTGACCAAGGCGGTGCCGACCGAGTGTTCGCTGGGCGGCGTGCTCATCAAGTCGACTTTGGTGGACAAGTTCCCTGTGGCGTGTGAGCAGGTGCGCAAGGCGGCGGGCGGTGCTGCGGGCGGTGCGAACGCGACGGCGTCGGCTAACACGACGACGACTGTGGCGGTGACGACGGCTCCGGCTGCGTCGACTGCGGCGCCGGTTGCGGTTGCGGAGAAGGCAGGCTCGACGACGGGCTCGTCGGAGATCGAGGAGGTGGAGGTGACGGCTGGCTCAGGGTCGCTGGAGGCGGAGCAGTCGACGACGGATGCGCCGTCGGCGACGAAGGCGGTGCCGACGCCTACGCCGACGAAGAGCGGTGCGTCGTCGGTGTCTTTGGCGGCGGCGACCGGTGCTGTGCTGGTGGCCGCGGCTGCCACGCTGTTGTAGACGCGGAATCGCTTCGTCTCAAGGAGGACGAGCGCGAGCAGCAAAAGAGAAAAGAATTAAAAAAAAGCGAATTAGAATTGGATGATGCATTGTCACACGTCGCAGAACATCAGATATTGCGGGTTCGTCTCGAACGTTCCTGAAGGGATCAGCTACGGTAGGAGGAGTGATGGTCCCGGTTCTTGGTTCTTGCCCCAACAGAGGCGGAAACGCAGCACGCCACAGACAACCTCGCGCCCTGCGCAGATCTGCCATGGCGTCGCTGGACGAGGACGAGCGCGCGCTCATCGAGAAAGACCGCGAGGAGAATCCTGGTACATGGCGCTTGTGGCTCGTGTGCCGCTCACGCGTGGTCCACACCACGCGACGGACCGGTGACTGACTATTGCGTCTTCGCAGGCTGCTTCTACTCGACGGCGCTGTCGCAGTCGTGCCGCTCGATCAACGGCGAGAGCAAGTGCGAAATCATCAAGAAGATCTTCCGGCAGTGTCCCGGCAAGAACAAGGTGCGTGGCGTTCGGTGCTGGAGGAGACAGGGAACCACGTTGACGACTATGTGGAACACTCGCTACCGTACCAGGAGCTCATTTCGAACCGCAAAGAGGTTACGGAGGACGAGCACGGCGGGGGCGACGGCGGCCACGGCGTGTTCGGTGGCGACTTCTTCAACCGCGAGCGCATGGACTCGCGCAGAGCGTACGTGGTCGAAGGCCATGCGTTGGGGAATATGAGCTGGCGCGCCATCTAACCGATACCTACCTCGGGTGTTTCGTGGGCCAACACACAGTGATGGAAGCGCTGCGAGTCCTTTCGGTGCGTTTGACCCCTTTCGTCAACGGTACGTGGCGAACGAACGTGGGCGTTGCTTCCTGGGCATACGCATCCTCACGCTCTCTCGAATAACTGCTTTTACCAACAGAGAGGACGACTTTGAAGCCCAGATGAGCCCATTTGACTTTCTCCGCCAGGAGATGCTGCGACCGTTTGAGAGTAAGCGCTACTCGCAAGCTGCACGACCGTCACCTGAAAACCACGGATGCGGACCGGACTGACTGTTTCTGTGTTTGCAGGCTTTTTCGGCGGCGGCTTTTTCGGCGACGGCCAGGGCAGCAACGGTGGTGGAGGTGGCGGGTTCTTTAGCGACCTCGAGAGAGAGTTCGAGCGCATGCCCGTGCACCCGCCGTCGTCGATTCCGCGCCGCCCGTCGGGCCACCCGGCGCCGCCGCAGAACCCGCCGCACTACTCGTACCAGCCATCCGACGCCCCGCGATCCAAAGGTACCTACCTATCTCTTCTTGGCCTGTGCGCATCCGCGTGAACTAATTGCACAGCGACTCACTTGACACCCCACTGGTGGTCCCACGATCCACAGACCCGCAGCGCAAGGCCGAGGACAAGCAGGACATCTTCGCCGGCTACAAAGGCCGCGTCGAGGAGATTTAGGTCACCTCACATTGAATCCCACATAAGATAAGTGATTTGGGTCCCACCCTCCTCAGGACCGATATGCTACCGGTATGGAACTCCGAATCCGCCACTGACACGTCACTATCGGTGGACTGATCTACCATCATTCCGGTCTTGTGGGCCTCTCCGCACTTTCTTGAAGAGGAATCAGAAAGCGCACGATCTAGATTTCCTTCTCTCGGCTCGCGGTTTGGCGCTCGAGCGACCGCCATTGACGAATCCGTGGCGCTCCCCACACACGCAGAACACTGCTCCCACCACCACCACCGCACACACCCAGTTCTCAAACACCATGAGCGCACGCGTCGCATCGGCCTTTGAGGCGGCGTTGGAGGCCGCGAAGGAGCTCTCACCCGTCGATCTCCGCCAGCTCTACGCGCCGCCCGCGCCCGCCACGGCGCCCGCGATCACGCTGTCCGACTGTCGCTTCTACGAGGACTTTGCCGCGACACCCGACGACGCCAACAAGAAGACCAAACGCGCGCTGAAGGACGCGGTTGAGCAGCACGGCCGCGCGCACGTGGACGAGATCCTCGAGTCGCGCACGCACCACCCGTTGCGGCGCCACCGCACGTACGACCTGCGCCTCCACGAGAGTGAGGAAGCACGACTCGCGCAGCTTGGGTTTGTGGTGTCCGAGCGGCTGCACGCCAAGAGCTTTGCCGAGATCTACTACAAGCTCTACTCGGACGACATGCCCGTGTTCATCACGAGCGACTCGGTGCTCCACGCGTGGCACCGCAGCTTTGACGCGTTCCTGGTGGAGCTCGAGGAGCAGGAGCTCATGCCGATGCTCGCCAAGGTGCTCGATGCCGCGTTGTCTGTGTTGGCGACTCTGGTTTCTGCTTCCCCGTCAGAGGCGCAAGATCAAGCTCGTGTGTTCCAGGACGTCAAGGTGTTCTTCGCGGTCGCGCAACATTTGCTAAGCGAGGACGAGTCATCACAAGCTGCGAGTGACACACGCGTTCAGGCGCTGATTAAAGCCATCCAGAACGAAGATCTTACACGCGTCGACCTCTTCGGGTCGTCGCGCGAGGTGGACTTTTCACTATTCAAGCCGCGCGGCCACTACACAAAGTCGCCGGAGCTCGCGCGGTTCTTCCGCGCCATGACATGGTTGGGGACGGTGGACCTGCGCGTTGACGGCACGGAAGACCCCGTGAGCGAGCGCTACCAACTGCAGTGCTCGTGCGCAGTCGTGCACGTGCTGCGCGAGGCCGACATGATGGAAAGTGTGCGTGCGTTTCACACGATCGTCTCGTCGATCGCTGGTGACGGTCTGGGCTCGGACAGTATGACCCCGATGGAGCTTGACGAGCTCACTAAGGATCGCGACCTTGTGGGACTCTACCTTGGTGCTGACAGCGACGCAGCAGTGCGCGACCTCCAAGACGAAATCGTGAATCGAGGGCTCGGCACACAGGCCATCGCGGGCCATCCGCTGACCGAGTCGCCTGTCGCGGCGTCGTCGTCCTCGACACGTACGCGCCTACCAACGGCATTTGCGTTTCTGGGCCAACAGTTTGTGTGGAGCGCGTTCGTGTTCTCGAAGCTCGTGTTCGACCAGGTGCTCCACGAAAATGAAAAGGTCCCCCGCCGCATGCCCAGTGCGGTGGACGTGGCGTTTGCGCTCTTTGGCAACGACGTCGCGAGCGAGGAGATCGCAACGCGCATGGTCGCGACACCCAAGCTCAGTGATGACTTTGTGGCCCACCGCGACGGTCTTCCCTACGCTGCCAACTTGGTCGCGGTTCGTCGCGTTATGGACGCGCACCTCGCGAACACAGATCCAACGACCTGCAGTCTGGCGATGCTGTGGCAGCTCACCTTGCGGGAGCTGTCGACACCCAGTGCTAGCAACGCGAGCGTGTTCCAGTCGACGGCATGGAAGAAGCGGCAGATGAACACGCAGATTGCGAGCTTCGCGCAGCTGCGCCACGACACGATTCTGTACGCGAAGCGAAGCTTCACGATGGGCACGCGCTGCGAGTACGCGGCTGGGTTTGTGGACCCGTACCCATCGTTCTGGCGCAAGATGCAGCAGCTCGCGGAGCGTGCGCGCGAGATCGTCGCGCTGGTCAAGCGCGTGAACGCGCAGCGCTCTGGAGACGGCAATAGAGAAGACGTGGAGGAATCAGCGCTTCAGTACAAGGCCCGGTACTTTTTCGACAACTTTGTCGATGTGACGCGGCAGCTCGCCGAGATTTCCACCGCGCAGGCCGCGAAGCAGCCGCTGAGCGAGGAGCAGGACGACTTTATCAAGCGTGTGATGGAGGAACGACGCGGCAGCGGTGGCTCGCGGTATCTCGGTTGGTATCCGAGTTTGTTTTACCTCGACCGTAAAGACTCGGGCAAGCAGGACCACGTCGTGGCCGATATCCACACTGACGTCCCCTCCGTTGAGCACGGCGATCCTGGCGGCATCCTCCATCTCGGCGTCGGTGACGTGAACTTCGGGTACTTTGTTGTCGACGGCGCCATGTACGCTGGCCCCGTGTTTAGCCACTACGAGTTCGTGGCGCCGATCAACGAGCGCTGGACTGACGAGGAGTTTAGCGCGCAAGTGGGCGAGTTTGAGGCGCCTAGGTGGGCGTCAGAATCGTTCCTCGTCGCCAAGTGAAAATTCTCTTTGACGCCCAGCGGGTGTCATATCACGCAGTCGTGAATGTGTGGATCTCAAGGAACAAGGTGAACACATCAAGGCCACAGGAAAAAGATCCTGGACAGGAATACACACGTCTTCGAGTGAAGCGAAACCGTTCCTTCGAATCACTCGATGTGACATGTGCTGTTGAGGTCTGTTGTAGCTGTGAGCCACAGCTGTGCAAGGCAGGTTGGTATGAACCCACTCACACCCAGCACAGGACCTGTGAGTGATTGTCACCGAGATATCTCTCTTTCTAGCGCAGGTAGAGTACTGAACGACCGAGCTCAATGTGGATTTTTCACTTACGAATTCATCGACTCGAGCACAAGAAGACAAACCCGAAGGATCCGAAAGCAAGGAACAATGAGTGGAGCAATTACGAAAGCGTTTGACGCCAAGCTGCGCGGACAGCCACCCAAGCTCACCCACGACGACGTCCTCCGTCTATACCCCGCGGCGACCGCATCAACACCAGTGGCGTCGGATGAGAGCGGGTCGCTTTCGGTTCCATCGCTGGAGCAGGTGCGGTTCTATACGTCGGACTTTGCGGCTTCCCCCGAAGAGCTCAACGCCAAGTACGACAAAGCACGCGCAAAAGCCGAGGCGAAATACGGCTCCTGGCACCTGCACCAAATACGTTGGTCCAAGAAGCACCACAAACTCAACCGGCAGCGCAACCACGACTTCCGTTTCACGGACGCCGAGAAGCTCCGCCTCCAGCAGCATGGATTCATGGTCACAGAGCGCCTCGGAGAGAAAAGCTTCGCCGACGTCTACTACAAGCTCTACACGGACGACATGCCCGTGTACGTCACGAGCGACTCGGTGCTTCACGCGTGGCACCGCAGCTTTGACGCGTTTCTGATGGACCTGGAGACAAGCGAGTTGATGCCACTGCTCCACACGATCCTTTTGACTACGCGGGCCGAAATCGGCGAGGACTTCAACGACGCGACGGGAGAGATGCAGTCTGTTCTCGGAGAAGTGGAACTGTACTTGGCCGTGGCGCAGCACCTGCTTGTTGAAGATACAACCACGACGACACCCGTCGATAGTCCCTCGTCCATGCGTCAAAACGCCCGTCTTCCTCCTGCCGACGCTGTTGCTGTAAGTGTCACTGAAGCGCCAGTACCGCTTGTGGTGGCCTCGAATGCCAACCGACTCTCGCAGCTTCTGGAACTTGTCCATGCGGAGGAAGAGAGCAATGCCAACATCCTTGGATCGTATCGCGATGTTGACTTCTCGCTATTCAAGCCCCGTGGACACTACACCAAAAGCGCGGACTTAATGAAGTTCTTCCGTGCTATGACTTGGCTGGGCACGATCGACTTCCGCGTGGATGGGGCTCCCAACGACGACGAAGAGGCCAAAGCAAGCGAGCGACTCCAGCTGCAGTGCGCGTGCATGCTCATCCACGTGATGCGCAAGGCCAACGTGCTCGATCTCGTTCAAATGTTCCATTCGACGATCGGGCTGATCGCAGGCGACAGCGTCGGTGCCGACAGCATGACGCCGATGCAACTGCATGAGCTTTTGCTGGAAGAATGCGAGGCGGGTGATCTCCTTGCGAATTTC
>JAMFLL010001970.1:0-12025 GCA_027475725.1 Pythium rhizo-oryzae | reverse complement strand
GACCGCCATGAATAGAGCTGGTGAAGCCGCAGCTTGTGCCAGAATTCCGTGTCTTGAGGCGTGAGCCCGGGTGCCTTCAACATGGCCTTCCAGTCCACCGAGCTCAGTGCCATTGCAATGCTCTCGTCGTCGTCGTGCCACCGGCTTGCACGTTGATCGCGCGCGGCCAAATCGGCCTTTACGGCGGCGGCCTTGAGTGTTCGCCGCAGTCGGCGGGCCGACGGCGACCAGGGCGCTTCGCCCGACCAGACTTGGGCGAGTTTCGTGAGACTCGGCCCACAGAGGCAGGCTGGTCGGAGCCACCGGCCATCCACCCGCTGGGGGGGAAGGCGGGTCAAGTCGCGTTGACTTGTCACGCGGGTCGTCGCAACAGAGAGCCCGCGGTGGAGCACGGAGGCTTCCTCTCTTCCTGTCCACATCACCTGGATATCCGCACGCGACGTCGCTGCAGTGACGCGAAGCTCCGTGCCCACCGGCCTCCGGAGCAGAGCCGGGAAATTGCCGACGATGCCGTCACACAACTCGATGAAGATCGCCGCCTCTACGTTCGATAAAGGGAAGCGCCGCTGCGCGGGCTCGAACCGGAGCGTCCACGGCCCCACCCACGTCCAGGAGACATAATCCCGGAGTTCAGCTCCGACACCCAGGGGGCGGAGTGACTTGCAGTTGAAGAGAGTGCCATCAGCTCTGAGGATGGCAGAACCCTCGTGATCAACGCGTGTGAACGGGAGCCAGTCGGTATTGCATGGCCCATGATCTCGCTCGCGCTGCGTCTCCAGCACCCGACCACCGATCCGGTAGAACTCCCCGTAGTCTCGCACGTACGCCCCATCGCGCCACTGCCAGTCCAAGGCCTGCCCGCCGAGAGCCCGAAGGGCGTCCCGCATCCAGACCTGGGTGTCGATCGGGATTCGGACTGCCTTGACCGCGCGGAGGACATCCCGCCCCGTGGCCCACAGCGACGGTAGAATTCGCGCCGGCTTCGATCGGTCTGTGAGTCGGACCGCGGGGTCGAGACAGCGGGCTCCGTCGAGCCATCCCGCCGCTCGAATTAGGGCATCCCGTCTCGGCGAGTGAGTGTACGCCCACTCCTCAACAACCGAGGCAGCCATCGCGAGGAGAGCCTCCTTCAGGTGGGGGACACCAAGCCCTCCTTGAGTGGTGGCGAGCTGGGCCACCGGTTGTGTCATCCAACGGCGATGGCGCACCGTGGCTGTGTCACCGGTGAGTGAAAAGGTATCCCCCCACACGAACCGCCATACCCGCTTCTCGACCTCAGCCCACTGAGCAGTTGTGGGCCAATGATGGCGCGCAATAAAGAGGATTTTCGGGATGATGATCGCCTGAGCAAGTACAGCACGTTGATGGGCGGAGTGGGTCTTGATCACGGCCATGTGTAGCCGCGTGGTAAGCTGCTTGATTGTCAGAGCCCAGACCTCCGCCGTCCGAACGCTTGACCCAACCTGTATACCCAGATACCGGCAGAAATCCCGGAGGCCGAGGGACGTGAAGTCGCCTGTGTGGGTCAAGGGGCCAGCTGCCTCGTTCAGACGAATCACAGAGCACTTGGCAGGATTAACGCACAAACCGGACGCCTCCTCGAATTCACACAAGATGACCATGAGAGAAGGGAGACGATCCTCAGAGCTGAGGTACACAGCTGTGTCGTCCGCAAAACCAGCGACCTGCGGCACCACACCAGGTTCTGACGCCACGGGCTCCCCCAGCGTTGGGTCACGCAGGAGCCGGCGGTAGAGGGGGTCGATGGCAAGGATAAAAAGCAACGGTGCCAGTGGACACCCTTGGCGGATTCCTCGTGTCATTTCCAGTGGCAACGAGTGGAACCCGTTCACTCGGAAACGAGCCGTCGTCTCATCGTGCGTAGCTTGGATTGCGCGAAGGAGGCGAGGGGGAAACCCGCGTTTGGCCAGGCATCGAAAGAGGTAGTCCCGGGTGATGGAGTCGTAGGCTTTTTTAATGTCCAGTAGAACCCCACCGTAGCAGAATTTTGTCTCCGCGCGATCGCCTGAGCTGCGCAGAATACATCGATGACGTGGTGAATATTCCGACCCGGAACGAAACCGCCTTGCACTTCCTCTACGATGCTCGGTAGAAGAGGTTTGAGGCGTCCTGAGAGGATCTTCATGAAATCTTGTAGTCGGAGTTCAGGAGAGAGATCGGGCGGTATGCAAGAGGATCAGCAGACCGGCCACTCTTGGGAATGCAGACCACTGTCGCCCGTCGGAAGCATGCTGGGTAGAAGCCGGCAGCGTAGCAACGTTGGTAAAGAATCAGGAGCACGGGGGCGATCTCGGCCTCGTAATCCCGATACCACGCGTTCGGTAGCCCGTCCGGCCCCCCACTCTTCGACGCCTGACAGCGGCGAATGGAACAAATGACTTCGTCCAGCGTGATGTCTGAGTCCAGCGTGTCCTGCGCTGGTTCCGTGAGGCGAGGCCCATAGTCGGCGTCAAAGGAAGGCCGAGAGCCCGGGAGGCTTGGCTCCGTAAAGACCGCAGCCCATGCGTCCATCATACGGTTGACCGTGTCCGTCACGTCCCGAGTAGGTCTGCCGATGGTGTCGGGTAGGTTGGGAGTGCCAGCGGTCGGCGTGGCATGCGGACGAGCGCCAGGTGTGACGCTGGCCGTCGCGTTGCGTGCCGCGGAGATCATGTCGAAGGCGGTGGAGGAGCAGGAGGAGCAGAAGCAGCAGCAGCAGCAGCACGAGGAGGAGGAGGAGGAGGAGGAAGAGGAGGAAGAGGAGGAAGAGGAGGAGGGAGCGATTGCGGTGGCGGTGGCGACGGACGGTCCGAGCTGCAATGCGTAGGGACGCGAGCGCGAGAAGAGGCGTGGAGTCGAGTATGGGGAGTCTGCGTTGCTTTTGAGTTTTTGAGTGGGTTTCTGTTTGGCGCGTCTTTCTCGGTGTTGTCCAATACCAGTAGGTGTGGTTCTCCTGTGTACTAATGTAGGGCGAGATGTGAATCCGTACTTACGGCGAAGACGACCGTACTACTCATTTTGATACAGTCAACAGACGCATCCCACGACCACATCCCTGCGGCCGCCGCGCAGGCAAGGCTGCGGATCTTCCTCACAGCGCCGCATGGGACAGAAAGAGCCCATCGCACCAGTAATACAGAGAAAGACACCACGGCCACAGGAAGCTCGCGTGGTGTGGTGTGTTGTCGTCGGACAGAGCGGGTCAGAGCGGCACGCAGCAACATGTGCGGGCTTGGTCTCACTTGGACGCTGCGCACCGATGCGCCACCGTGGGCACAGTAAGAAAGGAAAGTGGAGGAATGGCAAAGTTGCAGTTTTGTGGTGGTGTGGCGGGGGCAGTCTGCGGCTACCGTGACGCCAAGTGAATCGCGCAGCAGGCCGAGTCCTAAAGGTTGCCGCCGCGAGTGCGGCACCGACGGCCCACAACGCAAGCCTACCGTGGAAAAGGTGGATCTGTGTGCTGCAGTAGTCGTCGGAAACCTGGCGCCGGTCCCGTCGGGGGAATCATGGACCGGAGCGAGGATGGGGTCGCCTCTTCAACTTGATCCTGCTTCTATTTATTGATAGCCAATCATCTTGTCTTGGGCTAGTTTTCTGCCAATCAACCGACACAGAAGTGAACCCATCCCTCCCCATTGTCTCGTCTCTGTCTGTTGCTACCGACTTCGTCAACGCCACACAGATCGACCACAGCCCAAACGCTTCCACCGCCACGTCCGTGTGGGTGAGCCGTCCCCGAAGCGACGGGAAGGAGTCGCACTCTTGCAGCCGTGGAGGTTCCGTCAATTGGAGTCGGAGCTCCATAGCTCCAGAGCGACGGAGAGCAGACACGCCCGAGCGAGAAGAGGCGTGTCGCGCCCACGCGCAACCACGAACGAGAAGTGGCCGCTGTCGCTGGCGCCCGGTTGCGACAGCGTCTTCATAGTGGCGCAGCGATGCAGTGCGTGCGGTTCGTGCGGTCGAGGGGGAAGAGGTGGCGGCGCGAGCGCGTCGACAAGGGCGTGCGTTGGTGACCGTGGGGAGCGTGGCGCCGGGGGAACCGGGCGAGGGAGGGCACGAGCGAGTGAGCGCTGGGGCGCGCGGGCAATGGAGCATTGACTGTGAAATGGCTGCGTTGGTGTAGAGTTTTTTTTTTCTTGTCTCGTTCTTGCTTGCTTGCAGATGGCTCCACCACAGTATATCCGGATACTGTTGCGGGCAACGTCCGTGTGGGTGCAGAGCCGTCCCCGAAGCGACGGGAAGGAGTCGCACTCTTGCAGCCGTGGAGGTTCCGTCAATTGGAGTCGGAGCTCCATAGCTCCAGAGCGACGGAGAGCAGACACGCCCGAGCGAGAGGAGGCGAGTCGCGCCCACTCGCGACCGCGAACGAGAAGTGGCTGCTGTCCCTGCCCCGCTACTCCATCTCCTGCACATGCATCCAGCCCTCGGTGGTTGATGCGCACTCGGCTAACAGCAAACTCATAACAACACCGTTTGATGCTGTTGGATAGTGCCGTTCGTCTTCTCCGTGGGGTTTTGTATCCCGATGACCACATCACCGCTCGCAGTGTGGGTAGTATTGGCAGGGGAGAGTGTGGTGGCACGTTTTCGCTGACCTCTGCTGTCCGTGTGGGCGGGAACCAACCAGCGCACTGATGGACGGAAAGCCTGTGGCGAGTCTGCGGTGGTGCGTTGCAGTGGGTTTCCACAGGACGAGAGCCAGGCATTCGAACCAAAGCATGTCCACCGGGCTCGTGTTTGCTGGCGATTGTAGCCCCTCTGTACACTCGCTATACGTGTACTCACTAGAAGCGGGTACGGTATACTGTACAGCGGCGGAGCCATCTGAGTTGGAGCAACAAGACTAAAAAAGAAGCCAATCTCCATCTGGGTGACGGTCGGCGGCATACAGTACAGGAGTCTTGTCAGGATTGGTCGATCGGAGGAATCCGGTGAGTGGCGCTTCAGGTCTCATGGGCGAGTAAGCGAATACTGCGCGTGCACGGGCGAAGAGAGAGGAGCGACTGCTTCACGCTCCGCTCACGCCGGCCGCGACACCAGCTCGTCGACGTGCCGAACAGCCCAAACAACCGTTCGGTGTTTCTTTCCCCTCTCGGTTCCGCCTAGATCGCCCAGTCGCCTCACTTCGTACAGCCAGCCAATCGGAAACATCGCTGCGGCAAAAAGCAGCAAAGGTATCCGCTCGATGGGATGTACGCAGAACCTGGGAGCTCACGAGACGACTATTGTTCCATATTTGTTTCCTCTGGTGGCGGGAACGGCACGCGCACACGTCACGACGGCAGCTCACTCGTTGGTGGTAGGGCGTCACACCAGAAGAATTCGTGGCGCGAGGCGGGGCGCAGCTGAGGGGCGGGGCGCGACGGAATGCTGACGTCGACAACATTGCTCGGCGGCGCCGGCTGCGTCGTTGGGTCCTCCGATCACACTTGCATGGCTATCGGAGGGCGTGACTGGCACGCGTTCAACGGGTTTGTGGACGACTGCCGGTTCTGAAAGGGAGCACTCACGCCCGCCGACGTGCGACGTCTCGCGAATGGCGTTATGCCGACAGGGCGCCTTTATAGGACAGGGACGGAGGGCACGGAGGGAACAGTCGCGTCGTCGGCGTCATCTTGGGTTTCATCGGCGCTTGCAAAAACACACGCCTTCGCGGCCTGGAGCGCGTGGCCAAGCGAGGCCAGCACAGCACATGGTCGCGAGCATGCTCACGACTAGCACGCCAAGCACGACAAGTAGATCACAAACTCTGCCGCAAACAGCAAGGATATGAGCGATGAGAATACTACGTAGTAGTGATAAAACAGATAGTGATGGCCATTGCGAAACCTACCTTGTCGCACAACTCGCAGCTTGAGCTCGTCCAGCGAGTTCTCTGTGTTGTGCCCCGCGATGAACGCGATGCGCACGATGCCCACGACTTCAAAGAGGCTGCCGTCGAGGTCCGTCTATCCCGCCGTAGCCATGCCGTCGCGTTAGTATTTCCTCACTTTTTCCCACCACAAGCATCTCAGGCAAGTACGCACCAAGCAATAGAGCGCCTCGTTGTCGAGGGGGTGGGCGGCAACGCCATTTGCGGCGAGCATGTAGCCACCGCCGAGCCGCCGCCGAGTAACCGCCGCGAGCGACTGAACCGCATGCTGGGCCGCACGTCGCGAGCGCCACTAGCTCCCGCGCACCAGGAGAGGCCTCGCCGTCTGAGTCTTTCGTGAGAGTCGTCCAGTGCGCCTGAGCGCTTCTGGCTGTTCGGGCCGCGCACGCTGGAGACTCCGCACGCGCGCCGATTATGTCGCTATGGGCACTTCTTCCTGGACGATTCTTCTTCATGGGTATGCTTCTCCTAAAACCGATGGATGGATCGTGTGATGTGTGACTCACAGCGCTGAGCAATGCCCTGGAGCCCTTCGCACAGCTTCTGATTCGTGACCTTCGGTTTCTCATTCGCACTCCGATACTGTGGTCATTGAGGCACATGACGGAGACCGAGAGTTCATCCGCGTGATCTCCGTCCGCGCCTCGGTATCCGTCTCGATCTTCGTCATGACGCCCGTCGTTCACCTGCATGTCCGACGTGTTCGTAACGCCGCCCAGCGTCGGCGCCGGCACCTGTCCACTGGACAGGTGCCGGACAGTGTCCAGGCCAAAGCCCGCGGCCAGACGTCCCTGCGCACACGCCAGTCGAGTCGTCACCAGGGGCGTCCCACCGCCCCACGCGGCGAGCGCTCACCAAGCAGTGCTTGAGGCTCAAAGCGCACAGGCAGCACACGCACCTTGACCCTTGTAGCCTTCAAGACACGACAGGGGAGGGGCCGCGTGCGCTCGGGGCTGGCAGCACGGCAGCGGCGCGTCGCCTCCTGTAGATCAGTCCCCATAGAGCGACGGCGGCCGCACGTTTCCAGCGGCCGGCGCGTCGTGCGCGCGCGTGGCGGTGGCGATGGTCGCGGAAGCGCCGCGTTTCGGCGCCATTTGTCCGTCGGATCTCGAACCTTTGAGCCAATTACAATTGAGACAGAGGCGGGAAGATCTTCCCAGACTTCGAGGCCTGTCTGTCTGTATTCAGCAACTATGCGCATCGATCTGACCAGTTGGTTGCCCGTTCAGAGTTAAAGTTGGGAGAACGGCGCCATCCTTCCTCCGCCTCCTCCTCACTCCTCCTCCGCCGCCCGCGGCCGCCGGACTCCGCCGGCAGAGGAACATGCTTCCGCGTCGACGGCCCGAGGACGCGCCGTCGCCGCCGTGGCTGATCGGCCTGGGCCGCCGCCACGCGGGCGCCACGGACCGCGAGCTGCTCCGGCAGACGAAGGAGAACGCGCTGAGGGTCGCGCTGCAGGAGAAGCGCTCGGCTAGCTGAGCTGAGCGGACGCAGCGCCAGCAGCCGGCCGACCGTGCTGGCGGACGCACGAAGCGCGACGTGAGCCACGGGCGGCTCGCTGCGAGGCGTACTCGTCCACCACCACAGCCCGTTGGCATCGGCCCACTGGCTGCGCGGCCGGTGGGGGAGAACGGCTCGCCGGACCGACGAGCCCGCGAGTCTCCTTGACGATGCCCTGCTTCTGCTCGGCGGCGGCGAATGTACGCGAGCGCTTGGGCGGTCGGCGTCGCTAGCGCCCGGTTGCGACAGCGTCTTCATAGCGGCGCAGCGATGCGGTGCGTGCGGTGCGTGCGGTTCGTGCGGTGCGTGCGGAGGTGGCGGCGCGACCGCGTCGACAAGGGCGTGCGTTGGAGACCGTGGGGAGCGTGGCGCCGGGGGAACCGGGCGAGGGAGGGCACGAGCGAGTGAGCGCTGGGGCGCGCGGGCAAGGGAGCATTGACTGTGAAATGGCTGCGTTGGTGTAGTTTTTTTCTTTCTTGTCTTGTTTTTGCTTGCTTGCAGATGGCTCCACCACAGTATATCAGGATACTGTTGCGGGCAACGGCTTCTCAGAACGACAAGCTCGCGTGAGATGGAAGCATAGCGACGATTCGTTGCGCGAGTGAAGTGGCCACGGGAAGCGCCACAACATAGATACAGTATCGGAAACAGGAAACAGGAAACAGATGAGATATCTCATCTACGCTTTTTCATATTTATGGCGTTTTCGCGCTCCCGCTGTGCAGATGAGATACCACCAGCGGTATATCATACCGTCTACAGGAGCCGACTTGAACGCGCCTCGCGCAAGCACCTGGATACAGTTATGCGCTCCCATGAGCTTGGTGTGTTCTGCTTTGAATCATCGTTGATCACGAGCAGCAGTGCCATCATCGTACACAGCTCGCACGGACCAGTGTCATACTACATAAAAACAAAAACGAGCGGTCGACGGCCTCTTCACGTCGGGGAGGCGATCGCCCCCGTCCTTTTCGTTTTGTTGGTGTGTGCGTCCTGTAGCCCACACCACTTTGTGGGAGGGTGGCGCCGTGAGCTCCAGCATGGCCCCGGTCGCCGCAGGGCGTACGCCCCCAAGCTCCCTCTGCCATGCCTTCCTCGCCCGCGGGCACCAGTGTGGAGGAGGCTGTCGCCCCCGTCCTTTTCGTTTCGTAGGTGTGTGGGCTGTGTAGCCCACACCACCTTGTGGGAGGGTGGCGCCGTGAGCTCCAGCATGGCCCCGGTCGCCGCAGGGCGTACGCCCCCAAGCTCCCTCTGCCATGCCTTCCTCGCCCGCGGGCACCAGTGTGGAGGAGGCTGTCGCCCGGGTCCCAGTGGCGGTCGCTGCAGTGTTAGTGCTCAGTGGCTGCCGTCGGGTCTTGCGCTTGTGTGCTTGGAAGGAAATTGTGTGTGTGTGTGTTTCGTGGAGTCTATTGAGTTACGTCGAGCGATCTACAGTAGCTGTTTTGTTTTTGAAGTACATGCAGTTGGCCTACGGGATAATTTAAGTGGAGGCCTGCCACTGGGTGAAGTCCCCGGGAAGAAGCGGTGCTAGCCCTCTCCATTCCGGGCGGTCGGTCGGGTGGAAGGTCTGCATGCTGCGGACGCGGTCCATAGCGACGTTGGCGGCGGCATCCGCCATCTTGTTCCACGCCCGAAGGTGGTGGATCCAGTGGGAGACGCCGAGTTGGTCAGCGAGGAGGCGGGCTTCCTCGTACTGCAATTTGAGTCGGGCGTTGCGCGGCGGGCGGTAAGCAGCGAGCTGTCGAAGGACAAGCAGACTGTCGCCGACGACCTCAAGCGGGAGCCATCCTTGAGAGAACG
The DNA here is from genome assembly GCA_027475725.1 of Pythium rhizo-oryzae. NCBI lineage: Eukaryota > Oomycota > Peronosporomycetes > Pythiales > Pythiaceae > Pythium > Pythium rhizo-oryzae. Next base: position 2,853 of record JAMFLL010001970.1, on the reverse strand, counting down.
CGGCGCGGAGACCTGTGACGAGGCCTACGTATTCCGCCAGGTTGTTCGTGGTGGAGCGTGCAGCCAGGCTCATGGCCGCGCTCCAGACCAACGTGGCCGCCATCCCGTCCTCCGTCGTCCGGACGATCACGGAGCCTGCGCCTCCGGGCCCCGGGTTACCGCGCGAGCCGCCGTCAAAGAATAGGATATAGCGTGCTGCATGTCCCGATGAAGCGACCGGAGTCGATGGAAGCACCTGCTGCGAGGCAATCGCGGCTAGTACAGCGCCGTGCCCGGAGCGTCCGCACGTGCGATCCGTAGCACGCTTGATCCTGGCGAACGCCGCGGTGATGGAGGACTCGGCGAGCGATTCCGCCTTCCGTGGGTCCCACAGCTTCCCGTCGTCGGAATCGTGATGGGAATGCCGCCAGCGCCAGACGATCTGGAAGCAGTTTAAAACTTGCAACTGCCATACGGCTGCCAGGGAATCATAGACCGCGGAGACAGTAGAGGGCTGGGCTGCCGTCTCCGGGGCAATGGACCATACGCGAGGAGGCGTGCGTGGGAGCCGGAGGGCGAAGACCGCGTGCTGCAAGTCGGCGAGAGTAGCGGACGAAGCGTCTTCCCACAGGCCGAGCGTGGACCACCACCTCCGGAGCGCTTCCCAAACTCGCTGTGCTGCCCCGCAGTGCCAGAAGATGTGAAAGGTGTGACCGCCTTCATGTCCAGCCGCTGGGCAGTGAGGACATCCTCGACGGGTGTGGAGTCCATCCCAGCCTGAGATACGAAGACTCTTGATCCGGAAATAGAGAAGGCGTTGCCCGCTGGTGGAGCCGCGAAGGCGCGTGACGTCCCGCCAGGAGACCTTCCCGAGGGCGGTCCCAATGGCCGGATCCTCTGCTTCCGCACGGCGTGTACGCGCTGCTGTCTCTGCCCGGCCGGCAGCCTCGCTCACGGGGTATTCGCTAGACGGGCGGAGGGGCGCTTTCTGGTGTCGCACCCAGAGCGTCGCGAACTGGTCGATCCAAGGATGCGGTTCGAATTGCACAGCCGGAAAGCCGCGCTCCTTCGCGAGTTGGGCTGCAGCCTGCCTGGAGCTCACCGGTCCGTAGTCCACTTGCTGGCCCGCAGTTGGCGAGTGGAGTAGATGATGGACGAGGCCGTGCTTCGCGAGGCACCAGATATGCTCAGTCGGTGGGCGATGATCGAGAACGTCGATCGGGCTGTGTAGTCGGAGCGTGGCGGGGTAGTTGAACACGATCGCGTCACAGAGCATCTTGAATCGTTCGGCCAGGCGTGGCGGGAGTGGGTACGGCACCGTCCTGCAGTAGAAACGGACGCGTCGAGGTGAGACCCGTTCCACCGCCAATACATCACCGATGACCGCACCAATTGGCGCGAGCCCAGCGATGTCCGAGCGTCTGAGTGGGCGTGGAGCACTGAACCGGAGCACATCAGCTCCAATAATCGAGGCAGCGAGAATGGTGCCGAGCGAAAGGCGGCCGTAGCGGGCTTGGAAGGAAATTGGAGAGTGAGGACGAGTCCAGGCGCCGTGGTGCCGGTGGTGCCAACGCTTTTGCGTGTTGCTCCAAGTGTTGGGGAGCTGGCGAATGTGACTTGGAGGGATGACCCACACTCTTGCTTGGTTCGACAGGCACTGGTGTATTGAGATAGCATGGTCTAGGTGGGTTACGTAGAGGTCGTTATGGTGTGTGCTGGGTTTTAGGCCAACCAGATGACACTATATTGTATTATGCACCAATCATCGTTTATCGGGGCACTGAAATAGTGCACAACACTCACCCGTGTTATTCACGCAGAGAAGACCCACTCGCATTCTCTGCTCCGCATTTGGCACAGCGCACCGTACTGCGCGCCTTGCATTTCGCTTTGAAGAACAACATTGCTGTCGCACCAAACTACCGCGATCACACTTGCCCTGTTGGGAGACAAGGACAGTCGTAGGACTTTCGGATCCTTCGACAAGACTGAACCAACGCCCCCAAGATGATTACTTCGCGGAGCAACCACAGAAGACCAGCGGTGACCTCACACGACGACAGAAGTGCAACGTTCTAATACACCGACGGCTCGTCATCTCAAGAGAAACTCCGCCTCAGGACGCAGTGCGAGAAATGGATTGTGTAGCCATTTGTGAGCCCGAGCTTGACGAATGGATACAGTACATGGGTTGATTCGCACAAAGCAACTGTGCAACATTCGACAATGATCATCTTGGGACGCCGCCGCCGCCGGACCCGTCTCGCAGGCTTGTAATCACGCAACGCGTGGTACTGGTGGGTACCGTCGTCAAGCTCGACCGCGCTGTCTTGGTGACAATCTGCAGCAGCAACTTGATCGGCACACGTCGTTTCCGCGACACAAGCTCGAGTTGGCATCGCTGCAGTCGACTCCGAGATGTCCACAGGACTTGCTGTCGGATGCACGCAGTCGCGGGTGTCGTCACGACAGCGGGCAGGGGAACACGAAACTATATCTGCCTCAAGAGGATAGATCCAGCCGAAACAGTTCGTCTGCGCACGCCCCCACCCGCCATCGCGCGCCAACCTACTCTCGCATGCGATCCTAGGCTTCTTCCTCCCTTCAGGCTGGTTGTCCCAGTAGCGGCGCTTCCACCGCGCACCGCCACCCTCAAGCTGCGGTCTCGGTCTACTCGGCGTGGCGTTCTTCAAAGCGATTTGAGAAATGAAAGCCAAGGATGGCGAAGGAACGGGTACTCGCAGTTAGCCGTATGCCGACAGGGCGCCTTTATAAGACAGGGACGGAGGGCACGGAGGGAACAGTCGCGTCGTCGGCGTCATCTTGGGTTTCATCGGCGCTTGCAAAAACACACGCCTTCGCGGCCTGGAGCGC
>JAMFLL010001968.1:0-10269 GCA_027475725.1 Pythium rhizo-oryzae | reverse complement strand
TAGTTCTTCGCGTACAAACGGATGGAATGTTTCCAACTGCTGCAGAATGCACAAACTGTTCCTGTCGGCGCGTACAGCTCGCTTGAAATGCTCACGAATAATGTCGGGAGAGCTCAATGGTCGGCAAATGGCCACAGTTATTCCATCCGCGCACGCGACATCACTGACGCGAGGACCGTTGAACTCTTCAGCACGGATGCCGACGACGCTCACATTCAGAAGACTCAGCATTCCCACCGAGCTATCGATTTGAACTCGCACGTACTTCCCGTAGGTATCAACTGGAACATTCCAAGTCCATACTGTGTTCTCCTCCGACTCGAGCGAAAACGATGAGAAGATGCTGTGACCCTTGGCTTTCGCAACAGAATATTTTCCGCGCTCTTCATCATCGAATGGAGTCTCGCTGATGAGAACGACGTACTTTGTCCCGTTCACCCCGAAAGTGGAGCGCGACGACCGGAAGGTTGATGATACTGATGACGACGACATTGGACGCGACGTGCTTTGCACTGACCCTGACCTTTGTGTTGTGCGGGAGGTAGCTGATGAGTTTGCTGGAGCTTTGAACGCGACAACTATCCGTTCTATCCGGCTGATAGCCACTAGATTTACTTGCCAAAAGGGACACATTTCCTGTTGTGTTTGCGAGAAGCTGGCATTGGCGACCAAAGCTGATGGGTTGACGTTTTGGAGAGCGAACTCTGCCGAACACGACGCATTTTGACTGCTTTGGTAGGCTCGCGCACCTTTCTCGAGACAAAGATTACGCGGGTACTGGTAGAGACAGCTCACTCGTGTGGGAGCCTTAACCAACGGTTGTACGATGGGGTGACCAGTGCATCCGCCTGCATTGTTACCCCACGTCAGCAGCTCTCCATCTTGGCTCACGAGTGCTGTGTGGGCATTACCACAGCTGACGCGAGTAATTGGGATTGATAGAGATAGTTGCGTGCTTGACTCAGCGTCTCCGAGTGCAGCTTCGTCGACTCTTGGGATGTGCAGAGGAGAGAAAACTGGCGTAAACTTGCCGAGAGCGTGGTTACTGCCGGCAACGAACACACGCCCACCGCTCAAGCTACCATCGGTACCATTTACAATGATAGCCGTCGAAACCGCCGTGTGTGCCGTACCACAGCTTACGTCCACACAGTTCTCTCTCGAGAGCACTTTGACATGGACTGGCACCTCCAGAACGCCAAGTTGTCCACCGTTGCGGGGAACACAATCTTCTCCAATATCACGACCATCTCCAAGCCCGAGCTTTCCACCATCACCACTGCCCCACACGAACAGAGCCCCTTCCATTGTGAGAAGCGCCGAGTGAGATGGACCGCATGCGACTTTGCGAACACGGCACGAACGCCCCGGGAGGCGAAGTTGGAGAGGCGTCAGGGTGAAGCTTTCCTTGGCACTACTGGAGACACAGCCGATTCCAAGTTTCCCGTGGGTCGCTGAACCCCACACGTAGACGTCACCTTCAATCGTCAAAGCTAGACTGTGGCCGAACCCGCAGCAAACTTCACGAAAGCGGAGTTTGTCAAGAGCTCCAATGCGCTGTGGTGAGTGGATATCTCTATGCCACGCGTCTATATCATCATCAGTCACGTCGAGGGGCACTTGGGCTGGATGCTTTGCGTTGTCTTGTTCACGACGCACACCTCCTAGCCGACCGAATGATCCTACACCCCAAGTGAAGAGTTTCCCAGTTTGATGAACTACCAGAGCGTGTCGAGAGCCAACTGAAATATCCAAAAGCGCTTGATCGCCGTTGAAAAAACGATGTGGAGTTCCACGCGATGTCAAACCGTTCAGCTGGAGGAGATTGTTGTCTGAATGGTCGATGCGGAAACCCTCTCGTGCCTGGCGCTTAATCTTTTGTTTTGCGTGACTGATTCTCTTCTTCATTTCTAGATATTCGCGCTCCGACTTTATGAACTCCTCGTTCTCAATACGCACGATGTCTTCCTGCAAAATACGTAACTCGTTCCATAGCATTGTTGTCTTGACAAGTATTCCTCGTAGCTTCTTTTCCTGTCGATCATGTTTGGCTCGACGGGCTGCTTTATCTTGCTCCTTCATGTGTGCGTGAAACTTCGGACCCAAACACTCGACCTCGAGCTCAAGGCAGTGTCCCAGCTTGTCTATAAGGTCCATGCGAGTTTGCTTTGCGAGATGGACACCGCGTAATTCAAGAGCAACAACCAAGTCGTCCACGTTCAAGTCCGGTTCGATTGCTTCGAGAAGAGCTTGGTATGTTGGGTGATCTGGCTTTGTTGGCGACGTCGATGATGGTGGTTCGGACTTCGACTCGCCAACTGGTTCAACCGTTTCTGGGCTGACACCATTATTCAACCCCTTCGATTCGCGTCCCTTATTGAGCGCTTTTGTCAGCTTCTGCTTTGCTGGCTTCTTCGTGGACTTCGCCTGTACTTTGCCTTTTGAGGGTGCGGGAGATTCGTCAGGCGGGAGAAGATCAAAATATTGCCCCAGCAGATGTAGCTTTCTTCTTTTCTCTTCGTCCGATGGAAGTTGGCGAACGGGCTTCACAAACGTGTGCTGGTACTTCTGACGGAGATAGAACTGGTCGTGTGCCTCTCGGTCCTGCCTCACCTGGAACGGCATCGTCTGCTTCAGCATTTCAGTGCGCGTTGTCATTGGGCGGTCACCGGGGATACCACCGGGTGAGGTTCCGTCTTGGGTAACGGCGAAACTATCGACAGCTTCATCTGCAGATCCATCAACATCAAGGGTTGCGGTGTCGTAGAAATATCGCCATTTTCTCTTGTTTCCGCCCCAGCAAAAGACTTCGCCCGAATCAGTCAATGCGTAAGCAATTGCGGGCCCCAAGGATACTTTTCGCACACGCTTTCCCCACAAAAAAGTCGGCACAAGTGACACCTGACGACCGGCGAATGCTCGAGCAGCAGCGATCAATTTCATCTTCGCTCTTGTCAATCCGGGAGGAATTGCATTTTCACCGGACACAACACTGTGAGTCGCTTGCTGTCCGGATACCGGATCTTCGCTTTCGTTGCCCTCACTGCCGTCATCATCAAGTTCTTCATCTTTCTCGACTTCTCTGCTCTGCAGCTTTGCCTGCGCCAGCATCTTCAAGTCGTACTCCAGTGCATCAGGGTTTGGACGCACACGGGCCGTCCATAGCTCTCGAACAGTCTCGTAATCCATGAATTCGACGAAATCGGGTTCCATTGGCTCGCCATCGAACCTTCCGAATGGACCTTTGCCGAACATGTACACTTGTCCGGCAGCATCAATTGCCTCCGAAAGCACCAGCTTGGAGAGCGTGACCGACTCGTCAATCAGCCATCTTCTATACGCTGCGATTCGCTCTTCGTCCAAAGTCGTCGCTGCCTCGAGCAGCATTCTAGCCTCTAATTTCTCCTCCTCGTTAATGATGACCTCCAGTTTCTTCAACAATACAGACTCGGGCAAGAATCGGTTGAACTTCTCGTGACGATTTCGCAGCTCGTTCCGCACGTCCACTAGCGTGAGCCAGGCCTTCTTGAACAGGTAATACGGCATCATCTCCGTCTCTGGCTGCATGTCATCACATAAACAAAGTGAGACTCGCTCGTCATTGCTGGTAACCTACAAAACTCACATCTTCGTGGGCGGCAAAAATGCCTTCTACGCGGTCGAGTGGTAGTTTGTGGCCGAGGAACTCGAGCACTTCGATGAACGTCGCGCGGTCGATCGCGCCTTCCTCTTCGCGGTCGTACATCTCAAACAAGTCCTTCGGAGAAAGCGACTGCCCCGGCGCAAAGCCCATCGTGCGGTTCGGATTCTTCGGGTCGCAGGTGTACAGCGCGAGCCGAAACTCCTCGAAGGAGATGTGCCCACGCCGCATTTTGTCGCATCGCTTGAAGTACGCAAGCGCCTTCGGTTCCGACAAGATGATCTGCAGGTCCTTGAGCAGCACTTTGAACTCGTCAAAGTCGATTCCTCCCGAGCCATCGGCGTCGTACTTGTCGAAAAGCTATGTCACCGCCAGTGCACATCTGTCATTAGCCGCGGGGCGAACGCACGCAAACGGAATGGAGCGAAACAACAGCACGCACTGCGCGAGGTTCGAGCTCTTTGAGCGCCGCTGGATTGATCGCCGCGTCTTCTTTCTTCAGCCCCGTATCGCCGGCATCCAGCGTCGCCGACTCGATCGGGATCCCGTCGATGAACACGACGCCTACACAGCAAACGCGGGTTGTCACGACCATTTCCGCCGCATCGCTCTCCACCCGACGAAAACGGCCATTTCTCATGCTGCAGAGCACGTACGCATGCGCTTCTGGCGGCCGATCATGGCGAGCAAGCGGCGCTATCGACTGGGCCTGGTTGTGCTTCACAACGCGTCGTCCATGCGGCGCTGCAAGCCGCCGAGCCGCATCATAATTCCCTTCCTCCACGTTTCCTTCTTCTCTGATGGGGCAGATAAAAACTGACATGACGTTCCAGAACTTGATGTCACCACCGGCAATATCATTTTACCCAACTAAAATGGGCAATACTGTAACCATCATCATTCGTGGCAACGCCTGCGGGCAGCACACGGTTCTCCTTCTCTCTATCTACTTCTTGGTGTTGTAGGCCGCCGACGCCTGGTTCATCGGGTTCTCGGGCGCCTTCTTCCACTGTGGAGACACCAAAACGTTCTCGGTTAGTCATCCAGCACACACGGCAAATGACACAGGACACGAGATAAAGGACGCACCGCATCGAAGATCCGCTGCTTGTACTGCGAGAGCTTGAGGCCAGGGTAGTCCTGCTTCATCACGGGCAGCATGGCCTCCTCGTACGCCTTGAACGCCTGGAAAATGGATAATCAACCCACCGTACACACGTCAGAACCCCAGCTCCTGGGCGACAACAGTCTCCGCTAGTCCTACTACGCACCGCCTTCATGCGCTTCTCCGGGTGCTTCATCAGATCCTTGTCGTCCAGCGACAGCACGCCAATGGCCGCCTCGAGACTGCGCGCCTCGCCCTCGACGCCGACCTCGCGGTTGCGGTTCTCGGTCGTCGCGTGCGACTCGAACGTGATGCCCTTGGCGTTCTCGGCCGCGAGCTTGGCGGCCGCGGCGGCCTCGGCCTCCTTCTTGGCCGCGATCATGGCCTGCGTGACCTTGCCGTTCGCGGGCGCCGGCGGCGGCGGCGCCGCGCGCGAGCCGCGGTTGTTCTTCTTGACCACGGGCGCGAGCGCCTCCTCCCAGGGCTTGGGCCCGTCCTTCTTGGCCTTGGTGTTGGCCTGGCGGATCGCCGACTTGTTCTCGAGCTTGGACAGCGCCTGCTCCTCCTCGGCCTGGAGCCGCTTGAGCTCGGCCTTCTTGGCCTCGGCCTCGGCGCGCTTGCGGTCCTCCTCCTGGCGCCGCGACTCGCCGCGGCTGTTGGCGCCCTTGGCCCACTCGGCGGCCTCGGCGGCCTCGGCCTGCGCCTGCGCCTTGGCGTTCTTGGCCGACGCGGCCGCCGCCTTCTTGGCGTTCGCCGCCTCCACCTTGGAGTTCACGCCTCCCTTCTTCGGTCCCATGACGGTCGTCTGCGTGTGCTCGCCTTCTCGATCCTTCCCCGTGGATTCACAGGTCGGACGCACGCGCCGCCCGAGCCGATGGGTACTCCATTGCTGGTGAACGCGTGCGATCGCATGACATCCCGCCTGGAAACGTCAGAAGCTGGTTCTAGAGGGCACGTGCCAGACGGGGTGTCATTTCCTCTGTGATCTGGGATATCCGTTAAGAACACTATAACAAAACGTTATCATCTTGTCCAGCAAACTGTCAGAAGACACCGCACGCGGAGAATGGAGGCGTACGGCAAGACCGTGGGTGGGCGCTTGCAGCTCAAGGGCGGGCTCCAGCTCAAGTACGACGCACATCCACTGCATCTAACGAATGCCCGCCGTTCTGCTCGTTCTAACGATGTCCTCCGCGTGTTCTAGAACCAAGCACAAGAAGAAACACAAGAAGAAGCGCGAGCGCGACGAGGACGGCGACGGCGACACCAAACGCGACGGCGAAGGCGGTGGGAAGGAGCGCAAGGCGGCCGCCGAGTTCAAGATCGTCAAGGCCAAGGGAAGCGGCCGCATCTTGTCCTCCGGCACGACTATCATGGGCCAGCCGGGCACGCGGTTCTTGCACGAGCTCGCGGTCGGCGACGCGATCATCGTCCAGCACCCCAAGACGTTCGCCGAGGAGACGCGCATCGTGCGTATGGTGCTGAGCGACGTGTCGTGCTCCATCAGCTCGGCGTTCAGCTCGGATCTCGTGTCGTCCACGCCGTTCGAGTACATCAAGGCGCCGCCCGCCGAGGAGGAGGACGCCGAGGACGACGAGAAGCGCAAGAAGCGCAAGCGCACGGCGGACGAGGCGCTCGCGTTCGGCACGTACGCTGGCGGCACGGAGGCCGGCTCGACGCTCACGTACCGCGTGAAGAAAGGCGGTGCCTACGGCGGGTACGCCGTGGTCACGGAGCGCGCCGACGAGAACCGCAGCCGGGAAGAGCTGCTGGATCTGCGCTCCAAGAAGAAAGGCGACCGGCATTGTATGTGAGGTGGGGTAAGATTCCTTCTCTTCGACTTTACCAATATGAAGCTGCTACCTACGTCATCACAGAGCGATTGCCTTCCTTTTTCGAGTGGTCTAGCTCACCAGACAAGCCTCGCCTCGAACGCCTTTTGCTCCCCTCGACCCGTGAGGGCCACGTCGATCCAAGGGACCATGTGGAAGTAGTTGGCGGTCACGGACTGCCGTTCGTGCTTGCTGTGAAAGGTGAGCTTCTGAGCGTGGATAATGCGCTCGCGCGCTTCTTCGAGTCGGCCGTGCATGAACGCGCACAGCGCTAGGTCGCTCTCTATCACCGCTGAGTCTGGGTACTCGGCCTTCATGAGCTTGAAGCCCTCGCACGCTTTTTCTTGCTCGCCGAGGAGGAACAGAATCATGTACCGATAGAGCTTGCCCTTCTCGGATTTGGAGGGCGCAAAGTAGTACGCAAGATTCAGCCAGTTCTTGCACGTGTGCGGATCGTCGTCACAGCCTCCTCCCCGCGTGATTTTGTGCTCGTACGCTGTGTGCAAGAGCCTCGAGTCCACTGGATCGAGCCTGTAGATCAGTGACCAATGATCACATAGGGGTTATCAATCAGTTGTAGGCAGTGACCAGACATAACGAGGGACATAACGACGCTCTTGCCTTACCTGAGGGAGTGTTCGAGGTGCGCCTCCGAGCTTTCCCACGCCTTCATTTGGTGGGCATCAAGCGCGAGCAGGAGTGCCGTCACGACTGCGCACAGCAATTGCCTACAAGCTGCACGGCCAGCGACCAACTGACTCCGAGCTTCAGTCACCTTGGACGCATTATGGTTGTTTTCATTCGACGCAGCACCCACGGAGCGAATTGCACGCTCCACCGTTCCTTCATCCGGGATGGGTTCCAGTTCAAGATACTGTGTGAGCCAGTGACCGACGACCGGAACCAGCGCCATCATCGGGAAGTACCCATACCGGTCAGCCCCCTTCGCGACCATGCCGTGCTGGATGAGACCACACGTTGGCAGCAGCATGACGCAAAAGTACGCAACGGCCAGTAGCGACGGGATGCGGAACTCCGTGTCTCGTGACGCGAGCCAAGCCACCAAAAGCGGGAGAGAGGCAACCGAGAGGAGGTACTCCGGGTTTGACAGCGCCACTGCGTCCTCGTCGAGTCGGTAGTGCGGTCGTAACCCCACCGGCCACAAGATGCTTCGCATGGTCCACGCTGGAGCGCTCAGCGCCTTGATCACGCGCTGCGGGAGCGACAGCGTAATGATGTCGGCGTGCTGACCCGCGCCCTCTTCGTTCGCAGCAAGCGTGATGCAAAGGAACGTCACGGCTGCACACGCGAGCAGCGCCTTCCCGAGTGCGTACTTGATCGCGTAGCGCACACACTGGTGTACCGTGGGAAAGTAACCGGTGCGTGCGTGGATGGTGAGCCCGATGGGCAGCAGTACAAGCGCGTCGATCAACACGGTGGCGACGGGGAGCAGGATGCACACGCTCTTGGAGAGCACCGCCGCGATAAAGCACCCTAAATATGAAGTGACCGTATATGAGACCATCGCGGTCGACATAGTACAAGTGACAGCGATCACCAGAGACGTCCGTACCTGCAGAGAGCTGAACGTCTCGATCCCAACAGTCCGGAGCGACCAGCGTCACGAGGCGGTCCCAGTCCGACGGCAAGCTCTCACTCTCTGGAGACGCACCGCGCGCAGCGCGTGGAGAGTGTATGTGACGTTGAGCATGCTCTCGAACAACGCGATAAAGCCGACGGCTATGAAAGTACAGCGACAGCAGCGAGAAGAACGCCGCGAGCGCGTATGGCTGAGCCGACGGCCACGCGACCACCTCCACATTGACCGGGTGGAGCACAAAGAGCACGAGCGTCGCGAGCAGGCAGCCGTTGATGTGGTACGCGGGATTTGAGATCGCTGTCGATGCGTTCCCACTGTTGCCTTGAGTGGCCGCCGATCCATTCTTGGGTCGTCCCGTGAGCTGGTTCACGCTGTGTACGATCGCCAAGAGCACCGCTGCGGTGTGCGCGAGCAGCCACGCCGCACCGAGATGGAAGACGAGCGTGACGATGCGCGTCGCTCGGGAGTTGAGCCCAGCGACCGCGAACACGAGCGCCTTCAGCAGCCACCCGAACGGCTCCCACACGTTGATGATCACGAGACTGACGATCCCTCGCAGGTGCGCTAGGGAGAGTCCCTTGAAGACGTCGTTGTCGACAAAGTTCTCGAGGTCGTCCCAGATGATGACGAACTGCCAGTTGCGCGACGGATCGAGCAGCGGCCAGGCGTATGTGGCGACCCCGGCAACGCAGAGGGCAGCGACGGTGTGGTCGGCGCTCCAGCGCATGGTCTTCGCCGCGAGAGTCGTGTTGGGGTGTTGGCGTTGTGATGGCGCAGGTGAGCTCTTCAAGATATGGAAAGATCGGCTACAGTCGGGGGTATCCGATAGTGATTCGTTGGTTTGGTGGTCATGGAGTTTGATGATTGGTAGAAAGTACGCAGTTGACCCGCTGATATCCATGACTCATGGAACCACAACGAGATTCATCAGTCTAATAATGGGCCATAGCTCTAATAATGGGCCATGAGACCTGTTGTGGCTCGGACCTCGTTGCTGCCGAGCCGTGTGTGCTACAATGGTACTCCGAACGACACCTGATCGTCGAGGTCCACTTCATTCCCCCAGTGTTCGCACGGAATATGAGCACCTCCGACCTCGAGTGCTCACGCCACGTACCACTGATCGCGTTCTTGGCGCCCTCGTTGTTCGCGCACGGCAACATGGTCAGCTCGTGCGGCTTGAAGAACACGATGTCGGCAGACGGCTTAATCGATTTGTTTATCTCCCCTCGTATCGACTCGGTTACCAGACGATTTTTGCCTCAAAGGGTTCTTGGACGCCTCGTCCTGTGATTGCAGTTTTTATCCCCGGCAGCATGCTGACGAGGTTTGCATTAACGGACTGCTGGTCTCGCTTGCGGTAGAACACGAGAGTCTGCGCGTGGATGAGGTGCTCGCGCGCTTCTTCGAATCGACCATCGAGGATCGCACAGACCGATAAGTTGTTCTCTACCATCGCCGAGTCCGCGTACTCGACCTTCATGAGCTTGAAACCCTCGCACATGAGATCGTGCTGGCCCAGCAAGAATAGCAGCATATTGCGATAGAGCTTGGACTTCTCGGACTTGGAGGGTGCAAAGTGATATGCAAGATGGAGCAAGTTCTTGCATGTATGCGGATCCTCGTCACAGCCTCCACCCCACTTGACTTTGTACTGGTGCGTTGTGTACAGGACTGACGAATCAGCCGGATCTAGTCTGTTACTCACACAGCGTATGAGAATTAATTCCCGGTGGTGGCCACGAAGAAGACAACAGGAAGACGGAGGCCCTGACCTACCTGATGGAGTGCTCGAGGTGCGTCTTTGCGCTCTCCCAGACCTTCATTTGCTGAGCGTCGAGAATGAGGAGGAGCGCCGGCACAAAGACAAACAACAGTCGCCTACAAGTCGCACATCCAACGGCCGAATGACTCCTCCCTTCAGCCGCCTTCAGTACGCCCCTATCGCTTGGGCGAGATCCATTCACAGTGGAGCTCAAAAGTTCTTCGGCTCCTTCATCCAAGTTAGCCTCCAGCTGGAGATATGCTGTGATCCAACGGCCGGCGATCGGAACCAGCGCCATCATCGGGAAGTACCCGTATCGATCGGCAC
>JAMFLL010001967.1:0-12054 GCA_027475725.1 Pythium rhizo-oryzae | reverse complement strand
CTTCAACCCTGCGCAGGCGCACACGTCGCTGCTGCTGGCGCGTGTGATCCAGGGCATGGGCGTCGGCAACTCGTCGTTCTCGCTGCCGATCTTCGGTGCCGAGATGGCGCCCAAGGAGCTCCGTGGTTTCCTCTCGGGCTTCATGCAGATGACGATTGTCACGGGTCTGCTGCTCTCGAACATCGTGAACAAGATTGTCGAGAACAATGATCGCGGCTGGCGTACGACGAACGGTGTGGCGATGGCTGCTCCGATCATCGTGATGCTGGGCATCTTCTTCGTCCCGGAGTCGCCGCGTTGGCTGTACGTGCACAAGGGCAAGGACGCCGCTGAGGCTGGCCTCAAGAAGCTTCGTCAGACGGAGAACGTGGGTCGCGAGCTCCAGGCCATCGGTGACCAGATCGCTGAGGAGGGCCAGGAGGCGACGTGGGGTGACCTCCTCAAGCCTGCTGTCCTTCGCCGCGTGCTCATCGCGATGTTCATGCAGGTGCTGCAGCAGGCGACGGGCATCAACCCGATGTTCTCGTACGGCGGTCTCATCTTCAAGGACGTTGCGGGTGACGGTATCATGTCGATCCTGGCGCTGTCGATCGTCAACTTCGTCTCGACGATCCCGGCGATGCGTTGGGTGGACACGTTCGGTCGTCGCCAGCTCCTGCTGATCGGCGCTGTCGGCATGATCCTCGGACACTTGGTGTCGGGCATCACGTTCACGGCTGGTTGCGACGGTGACACAGACGATGCTGGCTGCAGCTCTGCTTCGGGCTACATCATCATCATCGGCACGGCGTTCTTCATCTTCAACTTCGCCATCTCGTGGGGTCCGGTGTGCTGGATCTACCCGGCCGAGATCTTCCCGCTCAACGTGCGCGCCAAGGCGGTGTCGCTCTCGACGATGGCCAACTGGGTCATGGGCACGTGCATGACGTGGGTGGTGAAGCTTTTCCCGTCGCTCAACATCAACGGTGTGTTCTTCCTGTTCGCGGCGACGTGCACGGGCGCGGGTATCTTCGTGTACTTCTTCTGCCCGGAGACCAAGGGCATCCTCCTCGAGGATATTGAGGCTCTGTTCGTCAAGGGCAAGAAGACCTCGGGCTCGCCCAAGTACGTCGAGGTCGACACCCCTGTCCAGTCGGCTTAAACGGCCCGTCTCGCCTGTTGTGAGCTGGGTTTCTAGCCTCGCTCTCCGTGCACTCGGGCGGTGTTGTCGTCCGCTGTATCTCTTTTCTTATGTGTCCACCGCGGACGCAGTAATGTACCACCACGTTTTTCACTGTTCTCTTGGTTCTTTGGCCTCGTTCCTCTCCTCACCTTCTCGCGGGTTCATTTCGTCAGGAGCAGTGGTTGAGTCGTGGTGGTGTGCGAACGTCGCACCTGATGCTGCTGTCGAGGCGTGTGCGCATTGCTGCAAATATAGGCTAATTTGAAGTTGCGCGAGAAGTTGGTCTAGCATGACGCGGTTATTTTCCCTGAAACATTGCAATGAGGAATCGGAAATATTGCGGATAAATTGTGTCGGCCAGCAGCGCAAAGTTCCGAAAAATTCGGATAACCCACCTCAACTGCTTGGCGCGAAAAATGGGAGGCGAGGCACCATGCGCACGGCGCCGCGGTCTTCAGCGCCCTGCGTTCCCGGCGACGCCCTCGCGCCTGGCTGCTGTCTCCACGAGTGCGCGTCTCCGCGTCGGCGGCGGCGGCCTTCTTGAGCGGTGAAGACGCATGGGAACGAAGGCCAATTCCCCTTAAACAAACACTCAAACGGCGACGGGGATGACGAGCGACGGAGGACGGTGCCGCGGACGGACCACGCAGGTTCGGAGTGCTTCAGGCGCCTGAGCATGACCAGGGTCACGTCTCATAGGCGAGCGTGTGGGCGGGGCTGAACCAAGCGAGCAGTAGTGCGGGCTGCGGGAGTCTACAGTGTGAGTGGCAGTGAGAAAGCGAACCCCTGGTCCCTCGTCGACTCCTGTGGTGGCGTCAGCGAGGGAACTCGGCCACGAACTCGGCGTGGCTGGCAGGAAGGAGAGACGGGGCCATGGCGCGTTCTGCAGTTCGAGCGAAGCCCCTCAAGTGCCGTGTTCAACACGCTCAACGTTGGCACATTCCCGACCGCCGAGTTCGAGGTGCGGCGCTCGGACGTCTCGACGATCCAGAAAACGTCAACGTTGACGGTCATGTAGACCGCGCGCTCCAACGTGGCCGCGCACGGTGTCGTCGTCAACGGCGCGCTGCTCTTCATCATCTCGGGCGAGGTCTTCGCGCTGCAGTACGGCACATCGTCCGCATCGCCCAACAAGGGCGGCTCGGTCTCGGGCCCCAGCTCGACCTGGCTGCTACCTGTGATCATCTGTCTTGCGTCGCTCGTGGTAGTCACCGTCGCGTCGTTCATCGTGCGCCGCGGCGAGCCGCGCGTACGTCGTAGGGAGCTGCACCCGGCGCCATCTGCGGTGCAAGACTATTCTCACGTGCTCGCGAACCCGTCGGTGTTTGGCGATCTCCCCCAAGTTCAACAACCGCGGCAAGCACCCCAACCACCAGCGGCCGAGCCAGAATCAGGCGATAACCGTCAACTCGTTCAACTCCATCTTCTCGGCCAACACCCACCAGGCCTCGGGCTCGTCCAATATTGGCTCGCAGGCGGCCCGAGTCGATCCTCGTCATCAAGTACCGCATCCAAATCCACGAGAGCGGTCGCGCACGGCGGCTTCGGCGCCGTGTACCTGACGTCGTACCAACTCCAGGACGTGGTCGTGAAGAAGTGCCTGCCCTAGAAGGTGAGCGACGACTGCTGTCTGAAGGTGTTCTTGGGCGAGATCAAGCTCAACTCGACGCTCCGCCACCCCCAAGATCGTGCGGTCCGTGGGTGTGAACACGCTCGCGGCCATCACCGTGATGTTGGAGTATATGCTCAACGGCGACCTGGACTCGCTGCTCAAGAAGGTTGGCCGCGACGGCGCCAACTCAGACAAGTTTGGCTGGTGCACGAGCCGCAACCAGCCGTCGCGGTCGCGAGCGCCCGCAGGAGCGGGAGTGGACCACACGGGCAGCAGTGCGGGCTGTGGGGTACACGGTGTGAGTTGCGGGCGCTCTCCTGCCGCGGTGGCAAAGCGGACGCCTGATCGACTACTGGGAACTCGGCCACGTCCGGCGTGTCAAAACGCCAAGCATCAAGGCGCAAGGCGTATCGACGAAGCTCGCGCAGTTGTGATCGCGTCGAAGAGTGTTGTGGAGACTGGTCGATGAGGACGCGGTTGTGTCGACGTGCGAGCTGGAGGAGTCGACAATTGGAAGGAGAGACAGAGCCGTGGCACGTTCCGCCATTCGATAGAAGCCCCCTGTGCGGTTTGTCCAGCTTCGCGACCGTGTGGAAAGTGACAGGCTCGACTCGCTTTATGTGGTTCTTCAGTCCGAGAAACGACGGTGAGAATTCTCATCAGAACATCTCCTGGTGTCGCGGGTCGGTTGTAATGACAGTGCTAACAGGCACGAAACTCCCGGGCCGGACTACTACGACACCAAGCTGAACGTGCTCAAGGCCATACTGAACAAAGGATCAGCCAGCGACCGCACGTGCTGCGCGGTATCGACGACGTGCTGGTGCTCCTAAACGGATCAGGTGGTCACAGTGCAGCAGGGAGGTGGCACGGGGCTTGCACTATCCCCGTACAGGTGAAGTAAGTGGTAGTGCTGAAGCAGCGGATTGACGAACAGCGTTGACGGACGTCGTCAAAGCGCTTGCGGTCATGTGGGAGAAACGGAACAGGACACCACCGCGCGGTCTTGTATGGCGAGACGAGTCTGAAGGCAGAGGTGACAAAGGCGGAGACGGTTGTGTGGTCGAAAATACAATGTAGAAGAGTGTCAGGCTTACCGGGCCTGGCGGCGCACGTGGAAGACCCAGCCGAGTAGAAAGAAATCAACGCGGACGAGCAGCTGGTTCGCCGAGTGTGACCGCTCATTCGGTCAAAACGAGGTGTTTGAGCGCCTGGAGGACGACTTGGCGCGTCGCTGGTGGGAGCTGTGGGACACTCGCGCGTCGATGAAGAGCTTGGGACTCTCGTGAGCGGCAACCTGATCAAGAACAACTAGCAGGGAAGACAGGAGGAGCAGCTCCAATACGATTCGGTGGGCCCGTGGAGCAGATAAACCTCCGCGTCGAGTTGCTCAAGATACGCCGGTACCCTCGCCACGCACGTGAGCACAGCGTTTACCCGTACCAAGACCGACGAGCGCTGCAACGGGTGTCTGAAGATCGAGCATGAGCAAGACAAGCACCCGCAGCCGCTACTGGAAGTGCTGCACCTGGGAAATAATCCCTGCCAACCAGATCTCAAGGCCACCGAGACAAGCGTAGTTGTGGCCGTCGAGACTGAGGATGGCACAAACGAAGAGCTATTTTGACGCGTCAGCATTCCCTCCTGGACTCCCGACCCGAAGCAAGTGTTGCTTGAGACAAGCAACGCGGCGATGGAGAGGAGGATCTACAAGGTCCAGCGTGTGTAAGTTCACAACGGGACGTGGAGCAAGCGTGGTCGTTAGCATTTGTCGCCTGCGACCCAGACCAGCAGGAGCTGACGGTTGTCTGAGATGTCCGTTCTGCGGCGTCGACATAGAGTGGGCTGGACCAGCACATTCCACTGAAGGGTCCACAATATCCAAGGTGGCGTGCGTGTAGCGGGCCGAGAAGATCTCGACGTGTAGTTCGCTTCCTTTCGTGCCGCTGGTGAACAGGATTGCGTGAATGCTTACATCCCCGACTGCGGATCAGGTAAGTGGTAGAGCGATTGGAGCCGAATCATACGCGCCACTTTACTGACTCCCTCGTGAAGACGTGGTGTCGGTCGCCACGCTCGCAACCAGCGTTGTTTGCCAAAGTCTCATGGTATCTAATTTATCAGGAACGTGAGGTGATGTTGGCGAGTGAGCGCTGTGTGCGATGCAGTGGTACCTTCGATTTCTCGATCAACGAGGCCGTGACGGGTGGCAAACGGCTGAGGTGCAGCTGGCTGCTGATCTGCACTCGCCAGAGAGTGGGGGCAGAGTCTGATCAAGATCACGTCACGATACCGGTGGGACGAGATCTCAACGTCCGGTGCGAGGTGCCTGAAGTGAAGGGGTGGTGAGGATATATCACCATGCTGTGGGAAATGCAGGACCGTGTTTCAGTTTAAGGCGGAGAATGCATCTTCGGCGAGGTACGGAGGGCTCGAAACCACGCGTATGCTGTCAGCCATCGTTGAAGATGTCAAGGCTTCAGTCCGGTGGCCTCCCATCCGACGACCGTTGTCTTAAGCGGCTCATTCTGCTGAGCAGCGCCTCGCGTCGATGTATGCGCGCACTGATTGATGTGCGAAAGGTGCGACCACGAGTTGTTATCGTGCAGGTGCGTCCACTGCTACAGCCTTCCCTGACCTGACCGGTACTTGGCGACGTGTGGACGAGATCATCCCAAAGAGATAAGGACTCGACGACCATGGATTTCACTGGAGAGAGTGCAGGAGCAGCGTTGCTGCAATTCGGGGTCTGAACAATGCAGTGCGAGCTGCGCGTGACGGTGCGCATGCGCGGCAACGTGCGAGTTTGACCCCTAACTACCGCCGCGCTCGATGCAATGAAAGCGTCGTTTCAGGTGATTTCAGGTCGCTACTGTCTCCCCAATCAATGAATCTGGGACCTCCGTGGCAGTGCAGTGGCAGCTCATGCTGACCACCTCAACCGACGTTGCTGTCATCAGTGAGAGTCTCCGAAAAGAACGTGCGACCTGGTAGGTGGCGGGTCATGGCTAATACGGTTTGAGATGACTGCAGAGCTGACTTGGAAATATGCTGCCCGTCGCAGACCTACACACGACCATGCTATCGGCCGATCATCCGTGTCTTCGGGTCGCCATGGATCAAGACAGAATCGGAAGTGGGTATCAGCTGCGCAGGCCGGGTTTTGAGACGGTGACATCGGTGGAGATGCCGAGCGCCGACGCAGATTTCGTTGAACCCGGATCTGGGGCACGGCTCCGACCACGCGTTTGATGTGGAATGTGGTGAGCACGAGTGCGGGAGCAGTCGCGGTGTGGGTGAAGTATAACTCTCAATCCAGCGTGCGTCGTCATCTCGGAAGTGAGACCGGATAGGAGCAGCGCGTGCCTGGTTGATTTTGCCGTGAGAACTGCAAGTCAGTGAAAAGGAGCCAGCTACAAGAGGTAAGAGATACCCTGCGAGGTGGGGTTGGCGCAATAATTCCTCTTTACTCCACGTGTTTGTGGTGTGGTCCTAGGAAGCCGACGTCCGCATCGATGGTGGCAGCCACCGATAGAACTCCACACCTGGATACTTGCGCAGTCGACGCCGAGACAACATGGAGGGATTGCGTGTTTGTACGGCTTCTTAGAGCTGATTCGCGCAGGCATACGTGGCAAGAAGATGCTAGGAGCGGCTCAACCGATTAAGAGGTTGGTGAGAAGAACGGTGAGAGCAAGCAAGACGTATGGGAGATGGCATCTAATTCAGCTTGTTCTGGTGTGACAGTTTGATGGCACGGAGGACAGGCTGCGATGAACGAAATCATCCCCCGCGGAATCGCGAAGCCATGAGTCCGCGCGTATCCCGGAGATGAGTGTTATCTGGAGGCCAGCACCGTGGTCAGGCACACAACGGCCAAGGTGAGCTCACGTTTGCGATAGGATTCACCACACCGAACGATCTCAAGAGAACATCTGACATTTTGATATTCGTCCATGACGAGATAGCAGTCGCACCGAAGCGATGCTTTTCACACTCATAACACGGCATACAGAAGTGAAGAGGGACGCCAAAAACATCAGTGTACAGCACTCGAGGTGATCCGTGTCGTGGGTATCGTCGGTATCAATGAGCAAGCGATGGGAATTGTGCGTCTTCGAGTCCGACTCCATCAGATGCACCCAATCTTGAGCCGCTTTGTTCACGCCAAGCTGCGATTTTGCGCTTGAGTTGGCACGTCGTTGTTCGGTTAGCTTCGCGTGCAGTAAGCGTCAAGAAGAAACAGTGCATCAGGCGTGTGACTGGCACCGACTTGCGACATACGTCTGGTACGGCGTGGCTAGCCGATGTAAGCGTGGCGTGAACGGTACGGGGACGAGGACATGATTGCTTCCGCAAGGCTATCCTGGAGTGTTGTTTTTTGCTCATAAACAATTCTCCGTGTGTCAGCTTGCCAGCTCGTCCCTCGAAACCATGGATTATGGCGGACCACATCCCAGTTTTGGGATGTCATGTTCAACGTCATCCTGTATCTCCACGACTGATCAATCGGTTGCTCGACAAACCCAATCAAGTCTGATGGAGGCGAATGTGTCGTTCGTGCAGCGAGTTCTTGTGATGAGGTACGCGTTTTTGTGATGAGACGTCCAGTGGTTGAGAAGCGCTGCAGTTTGCTAGATTGCTCATTCGTGGAATGTCGTAGAAATCTCCATAGCTATCCGTGTCGACGCGGTGCACGGTCACTGAGCCAGCATCGATTGCCATCGCTGCGAAGGCATCGAATCGCAAACCCTCCGACCTCGTGTTCTATACGGATCCGACGGCAGTCAGTCACACGGCATTTAGGATCGAAGTGACAGAATATCGTTGATCCAGCCAAGGCTTCTCACCAGGTGGGAATGAGTTGCTTTGCCGCATCCTTCATCGTTCAAGATCGTATGGATGGGATATCAACATGGTGACAGGCGTGGCTGGGCAATTCAGAGCAGTAGCGAGATGTGTGCTGTTCCGATCGCTCACGACAGGTTTGTTGTTTCATGCGAGCACTAACTCGAAGATTATCATATTCATGTGCGTAGGACCGGAACCGTGAACTCGTTCGTCGGGATTGGACACTGTGATACTTAGGGCTGACCAGAGGGTCATCATGCAACGACAGCTTCGCAGGTCAACTGTCCAGAATCGTCATGCTCAGTCAGGCCACTCGACGAGTACGTAGTTTGCGCATTACATGAGATGCGTGAGCGCAACTATGCTCGGCGGATTTGGGCCAGAGTTGATAAGAGGCGAACTGACCGTGGTCTCGCCTCTTTGATTTGTGTAGCCGAGCGCATGTTAGTCGTGCTCTTGCAAGTGGGTGATGATGAAGTGAGTGGGCTACATGATCCATTTCATCCAGTGACATCACAGGATATCCCCAATTCGGCGCTCGCGATCTCACAATCTCGCGTGCAACCAGTTTCACCACCACGGAAATATCATGACTGCTATCGATAGCTTTGAAGCGGCCTCCGACGTCACCGAGCTCCCAACATTTGTCTCGCGGATCTTTGTGGCAACGACATCGCTTGTCTCAGTGTACTGGGCCACGCCGACTGAATCGGCAACAGCGCCATCATCTCGACTCCTTCGACCAGGCTTTCGCAGTCCCCAGGAATGAAGACCTTTGGCTTTGCGAGACCGACATGGACGAAGAACGACAGACCAATGACGCCGAGCTAAGCGATCCGGGCGCCACGTGGGTCGTGCGTGTACGGAAACTCAAGTTTTGTCAGCGTGTTTTGCCAGGGCGATACGACCACTTGGGCCAGCGTCGACGTGTCGGCCAAGTGTGCGCTCGGGTTGGACGGAGCTGGGGCATCCCCCTCGATTTCGGCATGCGCGGCCCTTGGTGTTCGACATCAACGCACGCCGATCAGCGTGAGACGAATGCACAGCCAGCGTCTTAACGACATTGCCAGCGTCTCCAGCGGCCAATATCCCGGTGGTCAACGCGCCAGTGGTCCCTGCGGTCCCAGCAGACCCGCGTGCTCTCGTCAAAAGCAACACCCCAGCCAAGCAAAGACCGCAGCCGCGCCCTCACCCGTGGCCACAGCGACCCCGGGAGCGGCGTCTCGCGTCCTCGAGTCGATGCGAAAGGCTACCAACGATAATCCGCTCGCTGTCGTCTCGCTCTGGATCGTCAACGGCCGCTACCGCACCCAAGACTGAGCAAGCCCACGGAGACCGAGAAGAGCAATAAGTCGAGGACTTTTGGTCAAGACCTGCTCCCCCGATCCCGTTGGAGTCGGCCACTCAAAGTGGGATCACTTTGGCACACATACAGACACCAGAACGACGGCCGTGTGGTATAGTGACTAGCGCAGGACCCCGTCGCTGCGATCGTTGCCACGTTTGACGTGAAGAGCGCGGCGTGTGGTGTTCTGTATTCAAGAGACAGTCTTCTGTGGGCGAGTGACCGACTTCAGATTTGCTCTACCGAGTGTCTTCGACAGCCTGCTTCCGGAAGCATAGTGACGGCTTGTTCCCAGTGGTCGTGTTCGAGTGTCTACCGCTCAACACGACTGACTTGCCTCTGGTGCACCGGTCGACGGCTTGAGTCGCCACTCTCTCACTGAGGATCATATAAACACACGGCGCGTGATGGTGGTCGCGGGTCAATTGTTCAGGCGAGCACACGTCGCGCTCCTCACGTGTTGCGTTTTCACGGTCTCCATTTGATTCAGCGCTGGAAAGCCCGGGCTTCAAAGACTACGAAGTAGTATTGCGGAAGCCAAGCTGCGGTGAGTTTTCGAAGATGCTGAGTGCAGCAGCTCGGTCCACACGCGCTGCGAGTGCTGAGGGAAGGAACCACGTGCTACATAAGTTGGCGCCAGCGCCTTGGCAACATCACACACTGCCTGTGCGCCGCTCGTGGCAACCGTGTGGTCGAGCAGCGCCTCGAGGCGCACGAGATTCGAGTTTACGGCCGCCATCTGGAGCGCCATGCACCCGTCGCTCGTTACGCAGGACCGCGTCCGCGCCGTACTCGATCGAACAGCGCAGGATTGGCGGCGCTTGCGTCTGTCGTCGTCGTCCCGCTGATAGATCTGTATCCTGCACGTCATGAGCGCCGAGCGGCCGTCGTCTCTGCGCACGTCCAAATCGAGAGTCTCGATTCAAGATGACCCCGAGAGGAGAGCGTCTTCGGCCTCAAGACCGATTTGCTGCACGGCCGCGACCAGCACGGACGGGTCCACGCCCACAGCCTCAAGCAGACCCCGCTCGAGCGCGTCGCGGTCGTGATGCCACATGGCGTTGCGCAGCCGCAGGCAGGCTACCCTGACCTGGTGCCGCATTGCCGCCCAGATCCCGTCGTTGACGGTGCCCACGGCATTGGCGCTGGCGCCGTGCGCGGAGAAGAGCTGGTATGTGGCACCCCACACGAGTGACCAGTGTCCGCTCGCTGCAAGAGCGCCGACTGCTGCCCAAAAGCTGAGGAAACGCGGGTGACGAGCGCAGCTTCTCATGCCACGAGACACCTACAATACTTTGACACACACGCTTCAAGTCGCATGCAATGCTGATAGGTCTGATTAAAATATCCTTTGCGGGCGACGTCCGCCACGTGGGCGAGCGTGTCCCCAAGCGATCATCTCAACAAAAATCGCGAACGCTTAATGCTTGACGAGGATGTAGACCGCGTGGATCACGCCGGGGATGTAGCTAAACACAAACATAATAAATGTGAGCCACCATTTTCACCATAACGACATCACCGGAGACGCCGGCAAGGCACATACCCGAGCACGGTGAGCAGCACGTTGATCGCGAGGTCCTTGGTGCAGCCCACCTGGAAGTAGACGCCGACCGGCGGGATGATCACGGAGCAGATCAAGCGCGGGATGTCGCCACAGGTCACGGCCATGGTGCTCTTGTGTGTGTGTGTGTGGTGGAGAGGAGTGGAGGGAGAAGCTTGTGCTTGGGCCGGAAGATTGGCGAGTGAGCTAGACTCTGCCGGCGGCGTGCGCGCTCGCGTTTCCACGGAGCGAAGGGAGTTTTCTCTGCGGAGAGGCAGGAACCAGCGGCTGCCTGTGTTTGCACCCATGTCATTGACGAGGAGCTACAAACTTCTGATTGGTTGAAATAGAGCGAAAGGATCCGATATCTTTCTATTTCAGCGAATCAAAATCCAGTATCTCTGTGTTTTTCTTCAAGTCGCGCCGGAGTGATGGTCACGAAGTGCATCTTCCAAGTCGGCTGCGTGCGGCCGCCGACTCATCTGTGCCCTTCCGCATCGGCTGAGTCACGATACGTTTGGACTGTGAAGCCACCGGCGGAGGAGCAGGGAAGAGCGGAGGTGTCTCAGAGGCTCAGTTCCGCAGTCGCTTGGGCTGCACTTCAGTGAGCAGCACAGGCCGGATCGAGGAGAACACACAGTAGCTGCGGCATGCACGTCGTGTATGCGCTCCATCGCCCGCCGGTCTGTGGGTGTGCTCGTCTGGATCTTAGTTGGGCCGCTAGAGATGCACCAGCATCCGACATCTGCGGGATGCACGGGCCTAGCGGTTGTGGGATCTCGAAGACGCTGAGTATCGCGAGCAGGAGCGGGGACGTATACTCTCTCGCTGCCATGGCGTGTGCACACCTCGAACAACGCCACACAAGCGGACAGGTTTAACACGGATTCATTCGTTGAATATTTTTCAGCGCAAGTGGAGGCCAGGTGCGTGGACGATCGTCTGCTCAGGTGATTCGTCGTCGCATGCATCGTGCTTATTCCTTGAGAATGATGTAGATCGCGTGGATCACACCGGGGATGTAGCTGTGAAGTGCGATTCAACCAACGAGTTAGCCATCGATCGCAAGCGGTAAGAAGGTAGAGCTTGGGACCATAAACCGCGTACCCGAGCACCGTGAGCAGCACGTTGATCGCGAGGTCCTTGGTGCAGCCCACCTGGAAGAACACGCCGATCGGAGGGATGATGACGGAACAGATCACGCGCGGGATATCGCCACAGGTCACGGCCATGGTGCTGTTTAGTGTATGAGGGGGCGAGGACTTGTGCTTGGGCTGGAAGATTGGGAAATGAGCGACGGAAGAGAGAAAAAGAGAAAGAGAGAGAGGGGGGGGAGACCTCCCCAACGGCGGGAAGTTGTCGCCAGCTCGCGTGCCAACCCGCCGAGCAGAGGCATCTCCACTGGAGACTCCAGAGGGGGCAGCTGATGGGGCCTGCACCCATCTCTTTGGTGGAGAGGTGCCGACTTCGGGATCTACATACTGTTTGATTGGTTGAAAGAGAGCGAATCAACCCAAAAGCTTTCTGTTTCTGCCAATCCA